>JBAJNP010003151.1:0-41754 GCA_036877545.1 Yasuhikotakia modesta | reverse complement strand
AAATGTATTTCACAGTTGACAGCTATAGAACTGAATAAGATGTTATTAAGCTTTGGGTTTATGGTCTTGGCACTGCAGTTTCTACAAAATACTATATTTTTGTAGTGTTATATTTACATGTCTGAATCAAAAATGTTGACATTCTAGTGAGTGTGTGTGTGTGTAATATGGAGAATTGGACCTGTGAAATTCTCTTGTTTTCTCAAATGTTGATTCTCACACTCTCCCTCAAACACACATTTTTAACTATCATTATTTATACAATATTAGATTTTGCAGTTTCACACTCATAAAACCAGCTGTAAGTATAGACGTGTGTATTAAATTGTGGCTGGGTGTTCTTGGCGAATCAGACATTTCTTTTCACTCAGGCAGTGAACAGTATCGCTGTCGGTCAACGTTTGGCCTGGCAGCCGTGTGATATGTGCGGATGGATTTGAAGATTGATTCGCCACATTGCAAAGAAAAAGAAACTTTGTTGGTCACCTTGGGCTCTTCATCATCATAAAAAGAGAAATGCGTTGTTTTTAGGGGTTATTTGCACCCCTGGTTTTTGGTGAGCGAGGCAGGAAGTTTAAAATCAATCTAACTAATGCTCCCTATCAAAAAATATAATCGCTTGAGACTTTCCCATTTACACACGAAGGACTCACTTAATGAATCAAGCTGCGTTCACATTATTTGGCTCTCGTGTGACATCTTAATAACTGATCTCTGTTAGGTCATAACTCAGTGAGCCTTGGAGCCAGTAAGGTCTCATCTGTGCCCCAGTGAGACGTTAAATCGCTCTTTAATTAAAGCTGCAATCTGTAACTTTTGCCTCTCAGTCGCCATCTCTGTTCAAAACCTGAAATTGCAAATTACCTGCAGAAAAGTTTTAGGTGGATGAGTCTAACTTCAAAGCAATAAATTAAAAATTCTCCATCCTTAAACACTAACACATGCAATACAGTAACAACAGTCTTTATTCAGTTTACATATTGCAGATGAATGCAGGCAAACCAGTTGCAACCAACACCTCAAATTATTACAGTTTTGAACATTGATCTGTTATGTACTTGATCTATAACTGACTGTCAGTTTAAATAAAAAGAAATGACAACATGCATCATTACATCACAGCTTTACTGCAAGAGAAGCGAGTTCTACTGGAAACAACACATATATTGCAGGTAAGAATCATATAACAGATTTCAACACCTTCAGGCTGGGTGTGGCGTCAGCAGACCAAGTGATGAATTCATTAAGAAGCATCACTCAGGACACGGTACAGAAATAAGAAGAGAAACAGGTGTAGCGGTTGATAGCCAGTATCATCTGTTGCTACAAACCACAAACACACACCAAAATCTAGCCCCCTTCTGCTTGCAGCTTGTATTACTGATGCACTACAGCTGTGAGTGATAGTGAGGCTCTGCCCCTCATTGGTTAAAAGTCCTCAGTTTCAATAGCAACACTGGTTTGCGCAACACAAAAGATAATATCTTTATTTATCAACACACCAGAAAGATTAGCTTGTTACGCAGTCAGACTTAGCTTGACTGCTCTGTTTTGCAGTATTTAAGGGAGTCATTTGTTAACAGATAGTTCTCTGTCCAAATATATTGAAACCACTTTGGATAGAAACCTGCTTGTTCTTTGCGCAGTGATAAGAATAACATGTATAACATATAGTGCAACTGCTAACATATATAATGTATGTTGTCTCTTTTGCTTGTTTTGATATCTGTTCTTGCAGTCTACCGAAGATCATCTTTTCATGTACGCGCACTTGTCAGGCGTCTACTGGAAAGTCCGCATAACTACAGCGTCAACATGTGTGTGTTTAAACGTGTCTTCATCTGTCTTCTGGAGTTCATCTTCAAGCAGACGCTGTGTAAACATGACCTCATTGTTAACATGGAGGTCAATGGCATTCTCAGACCTGTTAATAAAGTTTTGTTTTTCAATGCTATGGGGTGCTTTTATATTCCCCATATGCAAAACATCTCAAGTCTCAATTTAAACTCAAACAGAGCTGGTTAAAGGATTATAAACCATTATTCCATGTTTACTTGTGAAGTGGTTGGCTTCTGCATAAAGCGTTTCTGACTGATGACTGACAGATGGCTGTTCAGGCCTCAAGAAGCATCTGGGAATGTTGTTCCCAAACCAGTTATACACATTTATTAAAGTTTGCAAAAACTACAGATTTAACTATGATGTGATGACTGACTGACTGACTGACTCATTAAATGAGTCTGTCGTACCATTACAAGTACTAGTTGAAGCCCATACTAGTTATGATTTGGTATTTTTACCAAGTAAAAATATCTTGTTTTACTAAGTAAAAATATCCAAATGTTTTTAAAACAGGATATATTAAGATAATAAAGGTATCATTTATATTTATATTGTATCTTGTTAAGAGAAATCTTTTCCGATAAATCTAACAATATGTTTCTGTGAAGCCTTTGAATTAGTAGCCAAATATTGATTTTGTGTTATTTATACACCTCAAAAAATGTATCTAATTATGTTAACATTAATGCATTTAGCAATTACAGTTACAAAGTTACAAAAGTTATTGTTCCAATGATTGTTTGAGATGAAACCTGTTGAGGTATGTTGAGCAGTCAACATATTGCTGTCAGGTCTTTACAAAAAAGTTTTTAGCAGCTCAATACTGTGAGGGATGGAGCTGACAGAACAGTTTGGAAGATCATTCCACCTGCAGGGAGTTGTGGAGGTGAGGGAGCCGGAGGGTGATTTTGTGTCATTTACATAATAACCCTGACCTCAGGGTTCTAGATTGGGTGTAGATGTGTAGTTACTTTACTACCATAGTAGAGTCATGGCCAACCGGGCAACAAGTTCTGTCTTGGTTGGTGTAGGTTTTAACATTCAAACTGAGGTGTATTTCAGACTGTGAGCTTGAAATGTATCTATTTATTTATTTTGCAGTGAGCTACCATGTTATTGTAAATATAGGCAGCTGTATTTTAAGACAGCATTCTAACTATACTGGACTTATACTGGACTTAACTATAGCCCACAACGAATCTGCATTAATATAAATCATTAGAAAGACACTGTATGCAGATTCGAATTCAATACATGCCCTTTGTGTGTTTATTTTATATTTTTGGCCAGTTTGATCACTTGTTTTACATATAAACAGTATTTATTTGCTTCTGGTAAAATTAATCTTTCAGCTGGTCATAGCTACACATGGCTGAATCTTTCTGTTGACCAGATGATCGAGTGTTTCCTATCATCTGAATAAAAGTGAACAGTTGTGTTTACAGAAATGTTATCATAAATCTCTAGATGGTTCTGTGAACAACTGAGTTCCTTAATGCTGAGAGCAATAAACTTAAACTACATTCATCATAATCATACAAACGATGCTATTACAGACTCAAACGCCAAACTACTAAGAAATAACTTTAAAAGATTCAAATATTTTGACCAATGGAAAATATAATTCATCAACAGTGTCAAATGAATTGTGTAATTTTGGAGACATATATTGAAGACATTCCACTAATCCCTCTGGGAAATATGATATATTGTAGTACACAAATGTTTTTGGATTTATTTGTGGGAAAACGTGGACGTAAAAGTCAGTATGAAGTTTTGTATTCCGTGTGCTACATCAGATCTCATTGCAGTTCATACAGAGGAATCAAGCAGTTAACAAGACAGCCAGCAGATGGCGATAGAGACGCACAAAGCTGTTGTTGTAGCGCTTGGTAAGTGCTGTGTGCGCCAGAGGGCGCAGTACTTGTGCAGCGGTCAATGTTAAGGTCAGTGTCTGTCCTCCATATAATCTAATTCAGTTTTCCACTTATAAACAGTCTGAATGCAGTTAAGCTTTAGTAGTTTGTGCTAAGCTATGGCTGTAGGTTTAACTGTCCAATATGTTTACTGAAAATGTGAAAACGTTTTCTAGATATAACTGAATAAAAAAGCATCATTAACTAAAAAATAATAATGTCATTATGTTCCGTCTCAAAACTAGGATTTTTAGAATTGGACTACTGAAAGACTCATTGAAAAGCAAAATGTTACATTTGTAAGTCCCCCCCCTGACGTCATCACCGAACCAGATGACGAAAATCTAATGTTCCACCAGCGGGTGGCGCACGATGACGCCAAATCAGGAGAGGAGCCGTCCTCAATGACCTTAAGATCCTGGCAGAAAACAAGCACATTGTCGTGTTGTATGGAGTGATAAGTGACCCGTCTCTCTCATGTCAAGTTTTGTAGGGCCCTTTATCCTCGCAGACGGAACGTACCATGCGGTGCGAACGACATGCCAAAGGCGCTGAATCACAAGCGGCTATTACGACCTCTCGCCAACTACTTTGCGAAACTCGGTACCAGCCGCCAGATCAGTGGCAAAACACCTGCATATCATTAGTCATTATATATGTTAGCATTTTCCAAAAGCAGCCGTGTCTGTCAGCGCACACGGATGAAGGGAATTTAAGAAACCCGCTGATTACTTGAGCAAAGGTACAAATCTCCTCCAATTCTGCCGGCCGCTACTGATGAGAACAATACGGGCCCTTGCGCCGTAGCGGCTGCTTCAGGTTCAAAGTGCTGCTAATGCAAGCAGAGGTTTTGCGTGCTGTTGTGGCGAGATCTTCTCATTTAACTCGCTTCTTAATCACGCAGGACGGGCTGGTTTAATAAGTAAATGAAAGACATTAAGGAAGAAATACAGGGCAAAGGAAAAACACAGGGACTGATTGTCATAAGAAAATAAAAAGCGTTGCGAGTTTTAAAAAAAAGTTCATGCAAAAACCCAAATGTCAGAATGTGTAAAATAAAACGGCTTGAAGAATTTCAGAGCTGATGGTCTGTGCATGAACGGTGACCGTGAGATGTTGCACTCCAAACAGTTTCATTAAAGTTTTTATTATGGCTGCCATATTTCAAGTCTTCCGTGACTATAGGCAGTTGTAGCTGCTATATATTTGCTGAAACCCCTGAATTCAAATCTCATTCATGTATTGGAAAGTGTATAAAGTAACACTTTTTAAAAATGATTCTTAAAACATTTTGTTTTAATGTTTTGCTCTCAGCTTTAGTGCCAAAGCTATCGTATGGCTTTAAAGACTCTGCACACACAAGCAATATATTAAAATATAGAGGTATGTGTTACTTTTATAATACATTTTCGGTCTTAATTTGTCATTTTTAGCTCCTTACAGCTCCAAACTAGTCCAGCAAAGCCGGTTTAACCATTGTTTCTCTGACCAATGAGAAAAAGAGGATTCTGTCATTCATCCAATATAACGTAACTCTGCACCAGTTCTGTGGCGTGCTAGTGGAATCTGCTAAGGTGAGGTTTCTTGTCAGTGGTGCGCAAGTCTACAGTATTCATCTGATTGCGTAGGACGAGGCTGTCCTGCAAATCCACCCATAATCTTGCTGAGCGACTGGAGGACTGGTCTCTCAGGGGAACCAGGGCCTGTAGAAATAAATTCAAAGGTGTTTTAACAGTAATACATCCACCACTCAGCTCCAGCCATGCGATGTGGGTTTTGGATCAGCAATGACAGTGTGTTTATCATTATTTTGGCAGCAATGAGACACAGATGTTGCTGATCTAGGCTGGGATCGCTGTCGGTGTAGTAAAGGCGAAACAGATATAAAAACTGAATGCACGACACTAGAGAGAGAGAGATTGGTGTGCAATGTGAAAGTTTCCTAGATCAGCCACAAAAAATAAGCTAGATGTATCATATTCTGTGAAACTGGAAGCCCTTTGAAAATGGCATTATCACATGACTCTACAATGCTGGACAGTGATTGGTGCATTGTTGCATGAATTATTTCTATAATTTTACATATGTCATTTTTATGTATTTTACTGCAATTAAATCACACAATCAAATGCCTAGCTGTTGAAAGCTGGCATGCTTTAGGTTAAACATGGTTAAAAATAAATGCATTTGCCTTTAAATAACCCTCCATCACCTGGAAGGTGTCTGATGATAAATTGGGAAGTTGCAATTCAGATGTGACCCATGCAAGTGATTTTGCTGGAAATTAAATGTTGTCACTGGCAATTTCATATTTGTTTTTCATTTCGTGATGAGACAGGAAGCTCTTTAGCTAATGCAACACAACAAGGAACAATACATTACATATATAATTGATTGAATCAGATGTATAATTGACGCTTTGTATTTCATCATTCTAGCGCTCTAATGCGTCTTAAATGAGCGCATTGCATTGTGGGATATGCCACTTCATTCCGTGTTTTGTAATTGTATGCCATTTCATGCATAAAGCAACATTTGCGTACTGTACACATTATATTACTGCACACAACACTAAAAGCGTGACGTTTTGAACACAGCCGCCGTCTTGGCATAAGGGTTGATTAAATCACCCTTCAGGAAGTCACGTGATCCCAGATCAGCGTACAGATACAATTTAAGCATTAACCTCGGACAGTTACTCCTGTCAGATCCGGTCACATGGCCAAGCTAGCGGCAGTATGACGTCATCTCCTGTTTGTCACACCGGGTTCATCTAATTAGGGGCATCCGCGGGCAACTTTGTGGGTCACCGGGGCTGTTCCTCCTTTGCGCGTAATCGCGCCACACACGTGACGACGTATCAGGTAAGAAAGTTCACCCTGGGACAGACGCACTGCGTGAACTTAAGCTCTGGCAGCGTGTTTGTGTATGAGGAATCGGAGTCGCTCTGACACCTGCGACTGGGATTTCTTAAGTACCTCTGATTGCTCACATTTCTTGGTACACAGCCAAAGATTCAAGCAATGAGAGAGAGAGAGAGAGAGAGAGAGAGAGAGAGAGAGAGAGAGATATTGCGTGTTCCTGTAATCTATTGGAAACAGCTGTGCAGGACAGAAACGTACTAAAATAATCATTAACATGCAAATGTAATTAATAAATAAATGCAGGAGATAAAAATTCAGGTGTTGGTTTAACTTGGAAAACAAACTTTAAAGGGAAGTTAGCAGTTTTTCAGCTGCATCTATTATTATGTCTTCATCTATGACTTTCTATATCCAGAATAACCCATGGTATATAAATACATTTTAACGTTCAAGCAACTTTTGTATTTTATTTTCTTCAAAACACTTTAAATATTTAGCTTAATCTGAATTAACACGTCAAAAATAGAAGCCCGTATCATTTGAAGTTTAAGGGTCGGAGCAGGTGGAAAAAGCTATTTTGGGTAACAATTGCACGTTTACTTTATATAGTATATTTTAATGTAAATTCAGATCTGCATAAACGTACCAGCTTATAGTCACTGACCAAATGATAAATATAAATTATTATATATGTCACTGAACTCGTATGTTATTTCCCCAACAACAGTGAACAACACACAGCGTTACCTTAAGTTCTTTCAAAGTCATCAAAAACGTTCATGCAGTTACTTTTTACGTTATATATATAATGTATTCTTAGGTTGTTAGTGTAACGTTTTAAAAACGTTACAGAATTAAAAAGGCGAATAAAACCAAGTCAATGTTAATACAATGTCAACGTTTACACGTTGCTAAACAATAAAAATGACACTTTTTACGTTTTGCGACTTGATGTAAACGTTTAAAAGAATATTTGAAAGTGTTACCCAGTATTACATGCAGTAGATACGACGAATCCGCGGCTTAAACGCGTCGGAGAGATGCAGGTGTTACAGGCTGTATGATCGCAAGAGCTCAGAGATTGTCAGATGTCGTGCGCGTATATATAAACGCATCTCTGCGCAAATATGTGTTTTCCTGTCACTTTATAGAAACGCTAAACCGAAAGTCGCAAATAGTTTAACGCGTAACTTTTCCCCCGACAGGATGAAAATGGGCGTTGATGTGACAAAAACGCGAAAGTCCATGTCAGAGTCCAAGTGTTAAAACCTCCAAATAGTGCCGTGCATGAACTTGTAGTGAGTTTGTGCGACGTTTGTGAGTGATTTTAAACATAATGTATTTGATGCTTCTACACGCGTAAACAAATATGGTGGAAAGTAAAGTTTGCGCCGCGCACCGTGCGCGTTGGTGTCGTGCGACAAGACGCGCAAAGACGCGACACGGATGTGATTAGAAGATCGCGGAGACTTTCCCAAGGGTTTAAAGTCTGTTTGTTCCACAGCAAGTGATTTTCATTAGGAGGTTATGGGGATGTGAAAGAACCTGTTCTGAGGGTACGTCAAGCTTCTTAGTTTTGGTTACATATTGCGATTGAGCTTAATGTCCTGTACAAAATCTTTCGGAATGTAAATCATCTTCCAGTGGCTTTAAAGATGCTTTTATAAATGTATGTCCAATAATACAACAGCAGTAATAATACGCAAGTGTTTCATATTTACATTGCAATGCTTTTTACCATAGTTATTTATGTGTGTTTTTGTACGTTTAAGGTGTATTTAGGCTATAATAAGCAAATATAACAGTGTTAATTTAATATATACATTAATAATGTATATAATTGGCCTGAAGGGAATCTATAATGGTGACAGTGATTTGTAATTGGGCCTATAGAGAAATAGCTGACTGTTATTTGTGGCTATATGTGCAATGATATCGATTTACAGTGTTTATTGTAAATCAGTCTTAAATACCTGGAATACGTTTTTATATGCCTGGGATGTCACAACACTTTTTCTTAAAAGCCACATAATGGTGATTTTTTTCACCTTTAAATATTACAATTAAACGTGAAATATTAAGCCATATATATTTCAGACTGTCAGAAATTAAAATTGTATTTGATCATTTAAAGTGAAAGTGACAGTCAGTTTTTCTTGTTTTACAGTTCTATCAGAATACTGCTTTAAAACTAGACCTACATACAGAATCAGGTTTATGGTTTAAACTCATGTGTTATGCCTTTTCTCCTGTCGTTTGATGAATCTGCTGTACACTTCTCTGCTACTTCGCAGTGACTCAAGTAAAAGTGATGGTTCTGTGGTTTAGTGGTTTTGGCAGCATGTGTGACTCATCTATACGGTTTCAGTCTCTGCGGTTTTGCTGTAGTCATTTCACCGAAAATTCTTTTAAGTTGCTCACTAAAGCAGAAATCTGTGTAGCTGCTTTAGCTGTAAAAACCTGGCTCGTAAAATATTGCTTAAATAATCCAAAACGGCTATATTATTAGCTAAACGACTCATAAATAAGTCATGTTTTGGGACCCTGTGAAACAAACAAAATTTGCTGGAGTATTTCATGTGTTTAAAGTACACAAATGTGTGTTTCTGGTGCATAAAGTCACTAATGAGCAAAACTTCATTTACGAGCAAATAATATTTATTCATTCTAAAGAACGACCGCTTAAACGGCATACAAAAAATGAAGTAGCCGCAGTGACTAAATAAGAAATATGAGCATTGAAAACAAACAGCACTGACATAATTTTGTCACCGCTTTTGTTTCTGTCAGTTCAGGTCCGGGTTATTTGTGTAGCACTTTTCAAACGGTTATAGAGATTTACAAAAAACACCATCTTAATACCTGCAGCGAGGAACGCAAACAAAAGTGTGTCAAAAAGCTTTTAACTGAATTCCTTTATAAAGCTTGTAATCGGTGAATCAGTGAAACTTCAGGACAGTTAGACTGAGTGTGAGGCCGTTGCAGGTTCCAGAGTTTTATGCTGCAAGCACACAGTCGTGTTAAATGCAGTCGTGTCAGGCGCAGCTGCAGTAAGACAGCTCACCGACGGCTGCATCGGGTTTGTGAGTTTCCGGGGTCTCGTTATAGCAACGCACTCATTGTGGGGAAAAAGGTTTCTGCATTGTGTCAGAAATGCTTGTGTTTTTGTTTTAATGCCTGTATGTTGATGCATGTTAAAGTAGATGCATTGGTTTGTTTACCTCTCTTTCGTCTTTTGAGTCATGTGCAAATGACCCAGTTCTGCAAGAAACCTGCAGCACAGCACGTTTGTGTGTGTGTGTGTGTGTCTTCCCCACCCCCCAAAACACACACACACACACTTCCTTGCAGGAGTCACAGAGCACAGTGAGAGTTCATTCAAGGACAGGGAAGTTCTTTCTTTTCCAGAGTGAATCATGAGGGAAAAATGAGCCCCTGGAACTAGTTGCCCCCTTCATTTTGGCATGTTCCTCCTCTGCTTTATTGTCTGTTTTGGCCAAACTTGAAGTTCTTCCTTCAGCGGCCAAGAAAACTTCAGGTCCTTTAAAGATACAGCAAACGAAAGTTAGTTCCTGCCTCCTGAAAGCAAATGAAAATAAATCTTGTTAGGATTCGGGCATTTCATCCCGTTTGGTGGTGAGTTGGGTCGGAATTCTGTCCCTGAACGTTCCTGTTCGGGATTTATCCCGTATTAAGAGGGACGTTTCAAGAGTTCCTGCCTGTCTGCTTTGTGTCGTATTACAGAGAGAATTTACAGAGAGATCTCATTAGTATTCATACTGTAGGGTTTCATAGGCGCTTTTGGCTCTTTGTATGTGAAACATTAGTGAAACATTAAAGCTTTTATGTACAAAATATGCATCTTTAAAACAAGATTGAGAATCCTTTGAGATATGAGTGATCTGTTTTACTTGTTTTTTATTGTATTAATTGTAAAAGAGAGAAATTACTCTGTCACGTTTAACATTGTTAATTTACTATACAATGGCTTTTGTTTTAGGGTTTGTGTCGACTGGTCAGAATCTCAGACACACACACACACACACACACACACACATTTACTTATCTGTCTAAATAGGGACATTCTTTATACTTGTACTGTTTCATACACAGCTATTTATAAACAATATAACCTAACCTAACTCTAACAGAAAACTTTTTGCATTTTTACAATAAAAATGTTTTAGTTTTACAAACAAGGACATTTGTCAGGTTGTGCTGACTTTTGACTGTTGTCCCTAATATATGGTTAAAACACACAGAACATGACAGTCGTAGTTACAACAAATCGTTCCTGTAAATCCTGTAAAAAAATACTTTGAAAGTTACTTTTTCAACCTTTTCACACCTGATTTGCTTTGATGTTAATTTAGTTCATCCACACAAACCATTATATATATAATTTTTTTTTATATATATATATAAAATATTATTAGCCCAGTCTAGAATTAACCACTAAATAAATTGGCCGCGATGGAACTCTTTCTCAGAAGATTTCTATAGCTGTACAGCTAAAGTACCGGTTGTTAATTTTAGTCCTGACAAAAGATTTTATCCAGATTCAAATGTCTCTACATCTGTTACAGTCTGCATTTAATATGTCATCAATATGTTGAGAGTGTAAATTTGAGTGTCATGGCAAAAATATTCCAACATGTATTTACATGAATATGAGAAAAACAAGTTCAGATTCTACCAACCTCAAGGTCTTCTGTCAAGAATGCTACAGACAGAAGTGTCAGTACAAACAGAAACCGTACAGAAAACCTAATGAGAGTCTCTCTGGTCAGTGGTCACCCAATCTGTAGTGTGTGGGTCTAGTACGGCCTGTCAGTTCAGGTCAGTCTTGCTCCAGATTTTGGTTTACAAATGTGTTATAACCAAAGGCTCAAGGTTTGACTGGTTAACCCCAGAGCATCATTGACAGTTATTGACAGTAGCCAATGTATTATGCTAACATACAGTTTCCAGCAACTGCCATTAACATGAATCTGAGTGCTAATAGTCTCCATGCCTGCAGGAAAGTAAATTTTTATTTATGTGTTTAAATAACGGCCTGGAAGTTTAGTTAAAATTATGCTTGAAATTCTGAGAGTCTGAAACGCTTTGCTCAGCCGAATGGTCTCTGTGACTTTCTTTCTAAAGTGTGAATCTTATCTTATTAAAATCAAAACAAGCTTCAATGAGTGGCCATTAATAGTTTTTTGCTCTCGTCCAAGAGTCATGGACAGCCATTTTAAACATCTGCAATGCTGTTTTGTAACCAAACTTGAGAGTTGAGCTGTTAAAGAGCCTGAAAGCTCATCGGAGAGAGAGGGAGAGAGAGACTGACTCGTTTTTTTTACCTTAGCAGTTATACTGACAGAATTTCTAGAGGTGATTGAGAGACGGAGGTCGCTGCTTTTGATGGAAGAGTAACATTTTCAGGTAACAGCTGGCTAGGATCTCTGTCCAAGAGGAAGGACAGGCTCAGGACAGGCAGATGGCCTGATGAGGGTGAATTTCCATAATGGAGTTTCTTAAGTCTGTGACCAGCTCATGCAGAACTGAGGTGCTGTCCTCTCATTGGCTAAAGTTTTGACGGTGCGGCATCTCTGCAGTGTTTGGTAAAAGCACTATTAATATTAAAAAATGGCTGGTGGCCACATATTATACCCATGTTTTGCCAATAATGTCAATAATTATTATAGGCTTTTGTTTAAAAAGGTTTAAGAATAATTATATTTACAACACATTTTGTTTATTTCAGTTATTATAAGATAACTCTTAGGAGTTTATTATAGGTTTGTTTGTTTGTATTTGAGACACATAGCACATGTTTCTTGTTGGCTAATAAGAGTAATTCTTTTGTTCTAATTTCAGCAATGAAAGTTAAATTGGAAAAACCCTTATTAAATCATACGCCCAGAAATGTTCATTAGGAAAATAAATCTATTTCATTGTCCTGTTTACCTGAAGAGGCTATAAAAATGACACGGGCAGGTTGCTTATCTACACAGCTAACTGTTTAAATCTTTGTATGTGTCTTACATTTTATTCTCTAATTGTTCATACACATTTGATGTATAATGAGAAACAAGTTTGTTAGCTGGTAAAAATGCCATGTAACCTCAGCGGCCCAATGCATAAGCCATTAATTCCATCTCTGCTAAACTAGCGGTCTAATTTCATGCTAGGCTCACTGCTTTATGTCATTTTAATCACCAGAGATGTTTTATTTTGCTCTGGGTTCATTTAGACTTTCTATTTCTTTTTTAGCTCTGCGTTATTAGAGGTTAGCTTCAATAGCAAACTCCAACAGCAAATCACTTTTCTATTTATAAGCTAACTGCTAATGGCAAAAACACTTGCTAACCTAATTTTATGAACACTTTTAATGGTCCAGAAGAAAGTTATATCAGGAAAAGCCACTAAAGACTGGGCTTTGAAATAAAAACTGAACTATTCAGCAAATGACATTTGGCCGAGCGGTTTCTGTGCGCTGGTTCCATAAGCTATCTGCCAGAGAGAATTTAGATGGATCACAGCCCAGAAATCAAGTATTACGGCCTGGTTTTGGAGGAGGTGTGTTTGAACCATCGCTGATTTCAGCACTTTTGCTTGTGTTAGGAGCTGATATCTCATTTACACAAAACCGTAATGTGCTAAAACCATGTTTTTTGCTTTTTTTGTAGCATTGTTTTCTTTGACGTACTGGAGTAACTGTGTGCCTTCAAGTATTTAGTTCCTAAGACACATTATAGATAATACTTAATTTGTTTAAATAAACTGACATCTGTAGACGACTATCTCTATTCTTTAACAATCCAAACACAAACATGCATGTTTTGAACAAAATTCCAGTTGTTTTATTATGTAACTAAAAACTATTTTGGGGGGTCACTGTATATACAAAGAGATTTAAATATGAAAGTTTCACCATATCAGCTTTGTGATTTATCAAAGTTGCGTGGAATTATTGGATTACCCTTACTGTACTATTATATCAATGCTGTAAGTTTACGGTATTTGATTTGTGAGTCACTGAGGAAACTGCAATGAGGGTGATTTGAGGCAGTTGAAGATTTGCAGAAGCCAAAACACACGGCAGTTTAGTTTCCATCATGGGAGGGGTTATTGACCAGCAGATATTCAGTTTCACATATGGAGTCTATTTATACTGTACAGTACAGCATGATGAAAATTGTAGGTTTGTATTTATGGCCTTTTTGATTCCTGAAGGAAGTGAGGTCATTAATTGACGGTTAATGAAACATCGAATGTCTCCGTGTTTAACGGAGAGGTTTGATCATCAGAAAAAGGACCTCTGGGAGAATTTGCAGTCCGGGTTCAGAAGTCTAGCTGTTTCCAGCATCATATATTAATACCCAAGTCAACACCTTTTTTATTCATGTCATTTGCGTCTTATGGGATTGTGTGTGTGCAATCTAATAATGGCGATGACATTTTGCTGAGCGTACCCTTGGCGTTACTGTTGTCTGCTGGCCCCGCGTAGCAGTTCTGGGGCCTGTTTAAGGATTTTAGTGGTTGGGTTTAGTGTGACTTATGGCCTGTGATGAGTGAGATGGTGAGATTTCCACAGGTCTGGCCTTCATTTGCATGTTTGTTCCATTAATGCAGTTTTTCTCTGAGCACTGAAGAAAAATGGAACTGTAGAGATAATGTATTTTTCAATGGTGTGTCAGGTTAAAAAATTGTTCTTGTTTAATATTATAAAAAATAACTTTAAGGTCATGTTACCTGTTTTCTATATCTGATATACATTGGAGGCAGGATGTAGAAAAAAAAAGTTGTATTATGTACACAAATGCCACAACTGTGTATGTATCTGCATTTACAGTGTGTGTGTTACAAAATGGTTTCTGTTGGGGTCAAATCTGTGACCCTTGAGTTGACAGTGCAGCATGTATGGTGTCATGGGTCCGCGGGTTGCTGTGGGTCATGCCTGACTAAAATAAAGTGAGATGGTCTGTTGTGTTTTTTGGAGGGTCAGTGGATATGCTCACAGATCCTTGGCCTGGTCACACACACGTGTGTGTCACCAAATGTCCCCAAAAGTGTCACACACTTACACCTTGGAGACCAGCAAGAGGTCATTTATTGTTTATTACACATATGAAATTATGCTTTAATGAAAAGTGAAAATACAAATAGGGTTTAGTGGAGACGAATGTACAGTATAAAAACCGTTTCATCTATGAAAAGTCTTCACATAGAACTGTAGTGTGTGTGTGTGTGTGTGTGTGTTCACTGTACTCTGCCTGCATCCAGCGAGGGTTTTGTGTTACTAACACTATGCATTTGAATTGAAGGGCATGTATATTTACTCACTTACCGTCTGGCCAACAGTGCGTGAACTGATTTACCTCCTGACCCAGACGGCACCTGTCTATGGTCCAGGGGACTGACTCGGCTGACCCAAGCGCCCGTCACAGACTGATGGATGTGTTGTGTTTTGCCAACTGCTTTAATAAACAGTAAATGAGACTCTCGGTTTAGTTGGCTGGCCTTTCAAACAGACCCTTGGACATGAATTTACATGATTCCTGGAATCTATAAAGGCTAATGACAGCATGACTTTGATATTGATATATTGACGACAACGTTTCATATCTGTCTGGAGAACTGGCAGTTATATATCAATCCCACAATGCCTAATTATTTTTAGTCAGATTTTAAACACTTGCCCACCGTTCTCATGTCGTTGTTTGATAAGAATCCTGGGCGTTTGGTTTTTCAAAGATAGTTTAGAACTAAAATAATCATGTTTTCATTTAAAACATTTTAAAGCAAGTCCACACATTTTATGGAAACAAAATCAAATTGAACTTTTTCTAAACTTTAAAAGGTTTGAGGTTTAGACCACCAGTGTGTGGGTTTACTTAAACATAAATTGTTTTTTGTAAATACACTGCAAAGTATAGTAAATAAAGTTTTAAATTTTTATTAATGCAGAAAGTTTTCTGTTAGGACTGGCGTTTAAGTGTGGGATAGGTTATACAGTAGTATATAACTAGGTGTGTGTGTGTGTGTGTGTTATTCACTGGTGGAACTGGTCTTTGATGTCTCAGTCTGTGGTTTAACAGTCTGACTCACTGTGGCTTCAGTTACATTCACTGAACTAACATTTGTGAACAGCTGGTGTCTCCAAGCACCTGATCCTGCCGGTTCAGAGCAGAAGGGGTTGAAAAGTCTGAAATTAGCTCTGAATTGATGTTCCCTAAACATTCTTGTTAACCAGTTAACCCTGTCAACTAGGTGAACCTCCTAAACAGGCATTTCCTAAATATCCAGGAGGTGGCGCCAGTGTAATCTGCTCAAAGACATGACGCTGATGTTACGCAAACGTACAGTTAGCAAAGTTAGCTAGCGGTTTGATGTTAACTGTAACAATAATTGTGGCTATAATATGTAGTGGTTTTGACCTTATTTAATCATCTTATTTATAATTTTGCTCTGAAATGTTTAAAAAGTTTAATATTATTTATAATTATTGATTTAGCTTAAGTTACTAAAGTCACAAAAAGTCAGTGCTTATGAAATGAACATTTCCTTTGTATCCTGACCACTGAACTGAATCTTCCGGCTGTTGGTGTTTTTGGTCATGTGTGCTGTTGATCTGAGATCGTTTGGTCTTTATTTCTGTTACCAGACAGGCAGGTGGGAGAAAGATGCATGATGGACCCTTTAACAGGACACAAGTCTCTGTAGAACCAGGTGGATCAAAGTCCAAACATGTCGAACAGATGGAAAAAACATCTCTCACATGCTTCTGAGGAGCCACTTAAGGAAAGAGATGAAACCAAAATTAAAATCTCAGTTTTCAAGCGTCTCAGATAGATACAAGCCTCAAGTGAAAGGAGAGATTATTAGGGTGACATAAGTTGAGTTATAATTCTCACAAAGTTATTACATGTCTTCAGAACGGTTTTAGGATTGAATCTGACAGACCCTGTCATTGTATGGAAAGAGTTGGTTAAAAATTCTTGTGAAATATCTTCACAGATGCTTCTGTACAGTGATAACGCTAAACGTCTCACATCTGTATGTTTAATACACTGTATAGTGTTAAAGTGGCCGTACAGAGCAAGACAGTCAGAACAAAAGAAAAAACCAAGACAGCCAAACAGTTTTAAGGATTAAGAAAGACAGACGTGTAATCAGGCACAGGAGGAAAGCTAAAGATGTGCGTTAGGGTTCCATCTTGTGTTGAGTCTCCCTCGCAACAGTTAACTCGCCAAGCAGAACACAGCTGGGCCTTCGCCAGGCATTCTGGGACTTTTGGCTGTCTGACAAACTGCCTGCAAAGTATCTTGAAATCTTCCAGCGAACGACAACTGACTTTGGGTGGACACTGTGACGCGTTTAGATCAGTTTTGTTTGGTCCGTTCAAATGAATGTGTAGCGTGAGAGCTTTTTACGAAAGAACAAAAAGTTTTGGCCATTTATAAAGCACTAGTGTGACATGCAGGGCACAATGCCTTATTCTAATGTCAAATGCATAAATGATGAACTTATCATCTTCATTAGCTTACGTGTATGTAAATATATTTTTTACACAATTTATCGGAATAATTTACAGGGTAATTAAAATACATAATCATATGAAAGCCAAAATGTTGCCATTTTACAGTAATGCGACACTTCTGTGTGGAAAACCGATGGGAGGGTGAAAGTAGGTGTTTGAGGACAGGATATGAGGCTGCGGAGGACTGTGGAGGATTAAACGCTTCTGTGGACCTTCTGAGCAGAACCTGGAGGCTGAAGATTCCTCCTCCAGAACATCATCATTTTTTATGGTAACACTTCCAAATATATCACCGTTTGCTAACCTCACCGTATATTAATGCTATTCTGCATTAATTTAATTGGCTGACTATGTAAAAACTTAGGGTAGGGACATAAAATAGTTAGTATAGTTAGCAAAACTAAGTTAGTATTATTTTGTCTCTGTAAATAGTCATTTCATTTTAAAAGACCTGCAAATTAAGCAGAAGACCTTTCGATAACAAGCAAGGTGTTTTTGTGAGTTGTGTGAGGTGAATATGTAGATCTCAATGTCATTAGTGTGACCCTACAAAAATGACACATTACACAAATTTGTTGTGTAATTCACTGTAATTTAGACTACAGCCCCTTCCATATATCACAATTTAAACCCATTAGATTGCAAAATTGCTCAAAAATCAGCAGTACTGGTGATTTTCCTGAGGGAGACTGTGCAAAAAAGATATTCTTCATCTGCTTGGACGAAAAGAAACTTATTTTTTTCCATCATGTAATTAATCACAATTTGTGACATCCGCATCACAGGTTTACAAATAAATGACATAGAGTGATTGCATCAGCTTTTTCGGAGCTCTGTGATTGGCTCAAAGTCTGTGGCTGGAAATATTTTGCATCAAAGTGGCAAACATACTCAAACTATTCCAGCATTGTCTGGAAATATGGACACAAAGAATAAGCACAAAGCATCTCCGATGGTCTTAACAACCTCTTAACATAAGGTCATATTTAACATAGGAAAAATGCTGTGTTTTAAATTCCCCATACGTTTGTGTTCACTAAATGTGTCACTGTGACATCTCTGTGCCAAGATGATGCCTTTTGCGTGTGAGTCTGTGCCAACCTCTTTGTCTCTGTGACCCACTCAGCTGCATTGCTGGGCCTCTCGTCTGCCTAATTAGTTGCAAGCATGCATGTGGCTGCGTGCGTGTGTGTGCGCGTGTGGCTGCATGTGTGCGCGTGTGGCTGCATGTGTGCGCGTGTGGCTGCGTGTGTGTGTGTGTGTGTGTGTCTGCATGTGTGTGTGTGTGTCTGCATGTGTGTGTGTGTGGCTGCATGTGTGTGTGTGTGGCTGCATGTGTGTGTTGTCGCATGTATCTGAGATGGGAATGCATCGGTGTGGTTTAGTCACTAGTGTGTTGCCCTACAGACTCCAGACTGTACAGACATGTTTCTCTGATGGCAAATATGAAACTTGAGCAGAAAAGGGTGAAAATGTAGGACTTTTATTAATGATTGGGTGGTTAAAGTGTTTCTGTTTGACAGGTGGCTGAAATCAATAGGGATTTGTGCCTTTTATTGTAGTTCTAAAATCAACATTCATAATGCACGACTATCATTTTTAAAAATGTACTCCTCTTGTGGATTTTAAGTGAAATGAGTGTTTATTTAAATTCTGTGATAATTTGTCCTTTGTGAGAGTCAACACACCGCAGTTTGATTTTTTTTTTTTTTGGTCCAAATCAAATTGATATTTAAAAGGACTTTGTTGCTGTTGTCTTTCTTACAATAAACAATCAGAAAATTAAAAAAAGTAAACGTTTTCCATTTTGGCTGCTATATTATATTGAACCTACGTTTGTCCTTTTTTGTTTAATTTCTGTTTTGTTTACTTTTGTATGATAAACTAAAATTTCGTCACTGGGTTTCAGGCAAATTTAAGCACATAGACCGATTTCACACCAATCTGAAGGTCTCTGAGCATCTACACACAACTCTCTCACTCCCCCTCATCCATCCAAGCTTGGGGTCCGCGCACAAAGGCAGCCCCTCTATCTGCATACGCTCCACATAAAAGGGTCTTTTGTCATTGGCTTGGCACACATGACCTTCCAAAGTCCACCCAACCCCCTCCGTCTAGACAGAGAGATAGACAGCTACAGAGAGAGAGAGAGAGAGACAGACAGACAGACAGCTCTACCTTTGAAAAAGAAACGTAAGGGTGGGGATTATTAGCAAAAGCCCCCCATTAATTTATGTTCCCTCTCTCGTTTGTTCTTAGGTGAATCTACCTTAGTGTGGCTGTTTAAATAGCTTTATGTTCTGAGGATAAACGACAGACAGATGACACACACATACAGACACACTGACAGGTTAATAATACAAGGTGTAAAGTGATCTTATGTCAGGGTTTAGATATCAATATATCTTATAATTGAGCTGAAATTGTCTTGCTATATCACAACTCACAATTTTAAATAAAAAACACTACCTCATTCACTTTAAACATAATGAGACAAAAACTGTTTGTAGTTTAAAAAAGTTTTTACCTAAGTAAAGGAAAAATATCAATTCTTCCAGATAATTTTATTCGAAAGAACCTGATAAGCTTCTAAATGAAAACCATATTTTTCATGTTTCAAATGGTAATAAATGATATGTTTAATATTTAAAATATTACATTTTAAAATAGAATTAAATATTAAACCATGTAAGAAAAATTATGAAGTGTAATAATCAGTTTATTGTGACATAATGAACATTTAGTTTGGGCTGGGCATAATTTTAAACATTCATTATATACAGTTGATTATACATGATTAATGTAGATGGATCTACACCTTTATACAGCCCCTAACATTATTACATATGTTATTTGTGTGCAAATATCACTTAGTGTGGTATTTGTTATGTAGTGCAATGACATTTAGTTTAATTTATGTGTCTGAATACATTTTGGGCTACACTTTTTATAAAGCTGAAAAAGTTTTAGAGATGATTTAAGTGTTTGTGTTATTTATGTCAATGTTTGTCAGGAAACTGTGTGACTGACAGAATTTTGAGCTTGACACACTAAAGGTTAATTTATTAAGTTGACTGATATCAGAATGACGGACAGATTCCACTAAAGGTTTGGTTGCACTCACAGTCACACGTTTAATCAGTAAAATCCTTTTATTGAAAATAGAAGAAACTGCTTTTTCAAATGCTTTTCATAATTACAGATGTAGATGTTTCATGACACTTTTGTTTAGTGAGACACAACAAAACGACAGCATAAAAGCTGTCACCTGCGTCACAAACATTTGTTTGTTGCTAAAACACAATTACATTAAAATGACTAACATGCAAAAGTGATTGTAATGGAAGAATTATGTGTATCTGTTTGTTTTACAGTTTAACAAGTGATTTTTGTGTGTTTTGTTTTTTTTTGTTTTTTGCCAAGGAAGGTTGGTGCTTTTAAGGGCATAATCGTACAGTACATGCAGAAGGCACCATGGGTGTGCCGGGTTTGAGTGGGGAATATGGTGATGCCCAGTCCAGTGAGACAATGCTGACGTGGCACTTGGACCGGTCCTGTTTCAACCGGCACAGTATTTAACAGAGTTTGCAGGTGAATTTTCAGGAGTAAATGCAGGAGAATGAGTTTTCTTGTACTGCTGGCACACAAATTCACTGTGTTGCAATTTGCTGTCCTTTTTTTTGCCTGCATTGTATTGTTGCTGCAATGGAAGACAGAAGGGCGATTCGGGTCAGTGCAGACGTACACGTTTTCCTTAAAATCCCATGTTAGAAACCTTTCTTAGCTTCAGATAATGTACTGTATAGGTACATTTTAGATGTAACAGCTGCAACCGTTCTGAGGTCATAAAAATATGGAATATGTCGCCTCTTGTGTTTTCGGCAGCCCAAAATCTTTGCAATTTTATGCTTTTCCACCTTAAATTAAACTGTAATTCTGACAAGTGTTATCTGAAACTTTTTTGGTCATGCTTTTTTGCTAAAGAGAGTTTCCTGTTTCTCTCTCCAAGTCATTTTAAATGTGTGTGTGTGTGTGTGTTTGTGTGTGTGACCCTTCAGTCAGTCAGACTTCACAGGGCTGAGAGAGACTTGACCACACACTGCAGGAGAGACGCCTCATGTCTCTACATGGACCTGAAGATTGTGTTTGTCTGCTTCTTCAAAATCTGCTCTTGGTGAGTTTGATTTTAAATATCACAGCAGCAGATGTGTTTAAAATAACCCCTTACCTTATATTCAAGGTTTAAATCAAGGATCTCGTAAAAAAAATTTTTACAGCACGTACATCTATACATCTATCTTACATCTACATCTATCATCATATCTTTTTTTTAAGTAGACAAATCGGTAAATGCAAAAATGCAAATTATTTTCAATATAAATCCATTTAATTATATATTAAAATTGTTTTGCCAGTTTTCTTTTAAACACATCTTAAGAAGCTAATTTTAGTTGTAAAAACATTGTTTTTAAGAAAAGGAATCTGATATTTGAATTTGATGGTTTTGTTAATGAACTGTGTTATTTGTAAAAATATGCTTTTCTTCCTCTTCTTTCACACTTTGTATTTCAATAATTTGTACTAATTTCAGGGTGTATTAATTTATATTATATGGGCGTATAAATTTTAAAAAATATGAATGTTTTTAGGAACAACTAACAAGAACCTTTTAATACATTTAGTGTGTCATTTTAGAACTGAACCCAATATGAAATTATAAGAAAAAAATGTTTGAATGTTTATACCACAGGTGTATATATAACAATAATATTTGCGTCTGTACTGTAACTTGTGTGTGTTTTAATTGTACTGTTGGTGTGTATAAAGGATATGAAATGAATATTTTCTCTCTAATTTATGCAGACTTGGCACGTGTATGTATATATTATATAATATATATACTGGTGAAATTATTGTTTGATTATGGTATTGTTTAAATATTGCTCGTATTGTTAAAGAGATCTTCAGGAAGTAAATTAGGTAAATTTTGCATGATTCTGAGAACTCCGATATAAATCAGTTGAACACAATTTTAAAGCTTAAAGTATAATTTGATTATTAACTAAATCTTTTATAGTTTCAGAGAAAGAAAGTTTATTAAAAACACTTTCAAGCTTGTGTGTTTTCAACTCACAGATTTACCTGAACAATACTTATAATAATACTTCAGTTTGTCCTTTTTCAGGGTCCTTTTATAAAACATTTTAATGCTGTCTCCGCTCCACACATACACACACACACACACACACACAAATTTAAAGAGTAACAATTTATTCTAGTAATTTTTGATAACACACTGTAATTTAATTAAGGAATTAACTCTAACTCTAGGATTGATTTTTTTTTTTAAACTTCACACAGAGAGTTTTGAATAAACATTTCAATTAGAAAATGTTTCTTTATAATTTCTTAATTCTAAATATTTGTTTTAAATATGGATGCTAATGTATGTGTTTGTGATTTCCGAGCTGCACCTAACAGGATGTTTCTCGCTATGTGCCTTGCAGTGTTGACGGCGGTGAGAGCCTCGTTTCGCTTGGTTGGTGCCAGGGGTCAAAGGTCAGCAGGGGTTAATAAGAGGAGCTGTCTGGGGTCCCGTGGGTCATTCCCGAGGGGCCGACCTGCTTGTCGGCAACACTTAATGTGAGCATAATCTTTACCTTGTCAAAGCAAACAACTGCCGCACCCTCTTAATTTAGCTTGAACACCCCCTTGGGTAAAGCTTTTGACCCTGGGGTCGTGACCTTTTTGTCTGACTCGTCAGGGAGTCAATGAAGCAGTCCTTTAGGCACGCGTGGAGGTCAGGGGTCAGACCACCTAAAACACCCTCCGTCGCCTTTTTGTGTGAAGTCGGCAAAAGCCGGGAAAAGAATGCACTTGTTCGTGTGCCGTGTGAGAGAGGAATGTGTTGTGAATTGTATTGCCTCAGAATTGTGAATTTGTTTGATAAGGCCTGCCCATTAACACTTATAAACGTTCCTGCCTATTAACACTCAGTACAGAAGGAACATTTTGCACCATTGTATTGTCATTGATAAATATGGTGCTTTTTATGTTTAGAGAGGCTGTGTCTTGCCTCTGAAAGACGTAATTAAAGGCAGGTTTAACAAAAAGTGCTGCTAATTTTAAGCAGAATTATATTGAAACTCTTTGTATTTCTGCACATGAAAGAGACACAGATTCTCAGTTCTCAAAGGTCATGTTGTTAGCTGTTTCCCATTGGCTCTCATTTGTCCAGCATTTCCTGTTGTGGCAAACACTGTGTGTGTGTGTCTCTGTGTGTCTGTATGTGTGCTTACCAATGCTAACCCAGCCTAATGCCTAACTAATTTCAGGATATCTGTGCAGTTCCTCTTATTATCTACTTCAAAATCTTTGTGCAAGTTGACTTCAGTCGTCAAAGTGATGCCGTATTAATCTGCGTTTTCCACCCTCTGGTGAAAGTTTGCAAAATTATTTAGCGAAAGGAAATCACATTAAAAATAAATAACAGTGCATTAATTAAAATGTATGGATTTTATTTATGATAATTCAATGTATTTAAATAATAACACAATAAAGCCGTTCTTTCAACAGTGCATTTTTTCCTGCAGCAACTGCAGCTGCAGGTCTGCTTTTGTAAAGAAGGAAAACGTGCTGAGCAAAGGGTTCAAACATCAGCTGTCAGACGCGTTGGAAAGCTAAGCAGTTCAGCTAAACGCACACAGAATGATGCTGCCTAACTAACAGAGGTCACAGTGGAAACATTATTGCATTCGGTTTATTTGTGTTTGTTACAGAAACTGCTAAGGAGACATTCACGAATCGACAGTCGAAATGTACGAGATGGCGGCAGTCGCCATTTTGTGTCCTGTGGCCTTAAAGAGATGAAGCGTTTGTGCGAATGTTTGTTTAAAATTCACCGCAGACTACAGACTACAGCCACAACGTTTCTTTTCAGACAAACCGAACAATGTCACAAACTATCTGTCAAGACAGCTCCGTGTGTTTAGCACGTAGCATCTTTTCTTGCATTAGTTACCTATTTGCATTCGCGTGACTTTTTTTTCCGTGCCACACGTCTGTTAGGGGGTAATTATAATCACAAATGCAACCATTCACCACCAATAGCAGAAATAAAGTTTTCTAAAGCATCACACACATTATGTGAAATTTTAAAAATGAGTATCGTGATTTCCAGTCTATGTAGCGCACAGAATTAGCGATTCTCAGAAGGCAGCTGTGTTGAGACATACACAAGACAGTGTTGAAATTCAGCTTGTTAACAGTTATCCAGTAACCTCTGAGCAAACGTTTGTCCTCGGACGAACTTAACGCCATTCACCATGCAACAAAAGGCAGCGCTACAAAACCTCCACAGTCGTCCACAACTCTGCAAACACAAAAAGACAAAGGGGAGTTTATAAAGTCGTCCCAATAAAATAACCAAAGACAAATCTGTCCATGTCTGCTATGCTAGTCTTTAGTCAGTTCTGAAGTAAAAATTGAATTTAAGTGTGTACGTTTTAATCTGCCTCCTAGAAATGAGGCAGCCGATTGGTCAGGAACCGTGGCGAGATGTGACGTAGCAGAAGAACTGCGGGGTCCCTACCTAACGCTGGAGAAGATGCAGCCGTGGAAACGTATGGTTGATACTCTCCAACAAGGCCACATGATCACTGCAAGGTTTCTGTTTTCACTCCACATTTGTTAACTATGCGGTTCAGCTTGGCAGGACCGTCTGTGTCTGAACTGCAGCGGCCGGCCCTCGAGTGTTAGCGTGTGTTTGTGTGTGAGGACAGACTTGAGGCAGCTCTCGAACCAGAGCCAGCGCCGAGGGGAACGGGTGCGCCCTCCTTCATCGGGCTGCTGAAGTGGCGGCCATGTTAGATCGGCCCAAGTTCTGCATTGACAGGAGATGGAGAGAGACTAGCTACTAAGTGTAATCCCACCTTCTGTAGTCTCACAAGCCACATCTTTCATAGATCCCCAGAGAAAAAGAAAGTTTCAGTTAGTCCGCAAGAGTTAGGAAAAGATTTGTGCAGTTCACAAGCTCTGCCTCTTTTTCTGCATTCTCATTAGTTAAACCGCGGAGAGAAAAGGAGGGAGAGAGAGAGAGAAAGAGAGAGAGAGTGAGCATGCTCGCCGCAGTCAGAAGGGAAAAAAAGTTTGTACAGCAACTGCAGCCTCCAGGGGTTTCTGGAGTGACTGCCAGAGCAAACAAAACATTTTCACTCATTTCTTTTTTTATTTATTACAATAGTGTCACATGAACTCGTCACAATGGCCAGAACCGGGAAGAAGTGAGAGAGACTAATAGAGGCTGAACACTACTGAACCCACACTAACTTAACACTGTCTTTAGTGTGTGTTTCACCCCACATCATATGTTTTTGTAATGTTTTTTTTCGCTCTCTCACATTCTGTCACTGCAAGGGTGAGAATAAAGCAAACAGGGAGGATGGACGGATGAATGCGTAGGGGGATGGGGGGTTTGAGTTAGAGAGAAGAAAGAAAGAGAGATGAGGGCACGTGAGGAGAGCAGTATCAGAGGGGCGGAGTCTGTCTGTTATGCCCCCTTCTCATTGGCTAGAAGGTTGAAGTTGTTCTTTAATTCAGTGACTTGATTCTGATTGGTCGAGTTTTTTACTTTAGCCATTTTTTACAGTATGGGCTTGACTTTTATCAAAACAAGAAAGTTGCAAGTGATTTTGTCGTTGAAAGGTCTCTTTACAACTAATATAAATGTGGCTATGATATTTAATGATTGTTGTATGGGAGTCTCAGTACTTTTTAAAGCAGTTATGTTTATTTTGGTCTGTGCAGGGGACAGGTGTGTGGGTGAACGTCAAGCGAATGAGAGCGCTAGCTATGAAATAGGGGTTAGCAAAATTGCTTCGATTTACAGTTTACATGCAGTGACAAGCTGTTGTGGCGTTAATCCAGCATATACTGTTATGTTTTTCCTGTTTGTAGTTTTACAAATACAGTGACTGTATGGAACAGAGTGGCATATAGATTCTGCAAAGATGTTTGTGCAAGATGTTTAGAAGAATTTGAGAGTAATACATTTTTTTTTCTACAGTAAGCAAAATAATTTCTGAATGGAAGTTTCAACCTAGCAGTGAGTCTCTGCCGTTTACATATAATTTGAATTGAAAAGTTGTACTACTTAAAACAGTACTGTATAAAGTTACTTTTAGCTAGGTTTGCTTTTCTCTCTCTCTCTCTCTGTGCTGGGATTATGTGTGTGTGTGAGAGAGAAAACACACTGCGTCTGCGCGCTGGGGGAGGAGTATCTATGTCACTCTCTCTCTCTCTCTCTCTCTCTCTCTCTCTCTCTCTCTCTCTCTCTCTCAGAAGTGCAGGGCCATGTGGGACGTGTGATGAGGAGTTTCGCTCCTCTGTCTCCTGTTTCATATCTCTCTCCCTCTCTCTCTGCCTCTTTCGCTTTCTGCACAAGCTCACATTCCCAGTCTTCTGTGTCTGTAAGCTGTGTATGAGGTGCGGACCGACTGCTGGAAACGAGTTTAGAGAAAGAGATTGGGAGGGAGGGAAGGAAGAAAAAAGGAGGAAAGGAAAAAAAGGGCTGCTTTTTCTGCCGCGGGGCCTCCCGACCAGCAGGCCCAGCCGTAGAGAGAGAGACAGGGCGCGAGAGCCGTACCACAGCCCGCCCCAAACCCACCAACACGTTTCTGTTTTCCAGCATGTAATTTTTATGCACCTGATTTTGATGCTAGCGAGCTTTTGCAGAAAAACAGAATTCTGCAGTTTTTCTGTGGTTTTTTTCAGCAAGCGAAAATGTTCGTTTAGATTCCGTTAATTCCGTTTTAGGAATCGTTGAACGGAACGTTCCAGCACCTTGTCCTGCAGCTCACGGCCGCCCGTTCCAGTGAAGCTCCAGGCCCGGGGCACTGCTCAGAAAGATTTGGTTGTGGACTGTTGTGAGGAACGGTTTTTGGAAGCACTGACCTGCTGCGGAGCCGCTTTCTCGCCGCGTTCTGACAGGAGTTCTGCCGTGTTGGAGATCTTGTCTGGGACAGGTGCCAGTTGCTCACAAAAGGGAAGGAGAAAAAAATTTGGGCCGTTGCAGAAAAGACATGGAGCGAGAACGGTACGATGAACATGTTGGAGACTCGTGTGTGTGTGTGTGTGTCTGTGTGTGTGTGGGGGGGCTGGATTCCTCCTTCGCTCAGACTCGCATGTGTTCACGCAACTATTGCAGAAACCCTGATAGCTGCAACATGGGCTCTAAAAATACAACTTATCGCATTTTAAATCCGGAGGCTCCAGAAACTGAATGGAGGGTTTGTAGAAAAATAGGATAATGAAGGAAGAGGAGGAGGTGGGAAGGAGACAAAGATTGTGGCGGTTGGGGGGGGGGGGTATTCAAGCTTGTTAAATGTTCCTCAGGCCTCCGAGAGCCGATCCCATGAGCTGTGGTAACTGAAAGACGATTTGCATGCAGGCAGACACGCTAATTGTGTGTTTGCTAACACGCAGCATTCAGCGAGACCCGCTCAAGTCTGCAGACGGGGTTTACACACGCCTCCTAGACACCCTAGAGGCCTCCTTTTGTTCCAGAGGCCCAACCGAGCGGCCCGTGAGCAGAATCTGTGCCCCGCACCGGCCGCTCGCCGAACGGGAGATGCTGACAGAAGAGAAGTAGAATTGAAGAACGCTGGACGGGCGAGCGGGACGTTTGTGCGCTTCCTCTCTCTCTCCCTCTCTCTCTCTCTCTCTCTCTCACAGGAAGAAGACGCGTCTGAGGAAGAAGCGTTTGGAAATCACTGCCTCTGTCTGCTGCCGCTCCGGTTAAAGCGTAAGTCACAAGACTTCAGCAGTGTGTGTTTGTTTGAATGCTGGTGTTTACTTTCATTGTGTTTTCCAGTTTGCATACCACATGTAGCATGCAATTGCGAATTGACACGCGCTAATCGCAAAAATACTTCAACAAACTCTCCAAGAAAACGTTTGTTCTTTTGCGCAGTCGTGAAGTGTGTGTGTTGGTACAGTATCTGCTTGGTTGCACTCTGGCGAAATCTATCTGTCTGTAGAAAATTCCATATAGCCAAAATATATTTCGCACTAGTTTAATTCACATTCATGCTCCAGATATTTAGAAGGGTGACACTTGCTGGTAGTTTCGATCATGGGTAAGAGGTTTATGAAACTTTAGCAAGTTTCTCTTACTAGATTGATGTCACCAAAAAATATCTAAACATTGTGTTTCTTCTGAATTAAGATCAGTATAATAAGGCCTGGCTTTTCTGTTTTTACTTGGTCTGAATAAGAGTCAGGTATCATTTATAATTTTGTTTCTTTTGTATTTTGCAATTTATTTCTAAATTTGTATTGTTGTAGTGATTTGACAGTCTTTTCTAAAAAACAGCCGAAAATGGTTTGTCTCGTCTTGAGGTAAAACTGTTTGCAAATATATTTAAATCCCTAGAAAAATTAGTTATATTTCTAATGATTATCCTTCATGCTAAAGTTGGAGGTTATCTTTAAAATGAATGATAACTGAAGTCTCCTCAGACCTTAAATCTAATTCACACGTTTACATGCAGTGAAATGTTGTTCTGAGTCCAAATAAAATTCCCTAAAGTCATTTTTCAGAGTTTCCAGAAATTCCAAACCGTAATCCATTTATCTTTATGGATATTTGTGAGTTGTAGATTTCTGAAAATCTGATTATTGTAATAATGCTATGAGGACACAAAGAAGTTGTTTTATGATAGATGTGAAGCAGATTTATGCCCTAAAGTCAAATACCCCTGTTATGATTTTAATTGTGGGTGTGGAATTGTTGATTGGATGCCCTAATGTGTGTGTGTGTGTGTGTGTGTGTGTGTTTGTGTGTTAATGTTTGTGTGTGTGTGTGAGAGATTTTACCTGCAGTTGTTGTTAGTTTTGCTGAGTTTGCGACTTCACTGTGGTTGGAAAAAAATAAAAAACAAAGAACGAACGTTATCAGAGTGTAGAAACTCAAAAAAACATTTGAACTGTGAGAGACTTAAAGTATGCCACACAGTCACATACAGTAGCTAAATGAATCTGTATTATAATGTATATAACCTGTATACGTTGACCTATTTTGTCTCCAAAATAAATGCTAAATACTTATAATACTCACGCACACACACTATTAGAATGACTTAAATTGTTGTCAGACAGCATTATATTTAATTTTTGTGAGTAATTGTGTCTTGATTGGCCATCCTCGAACACACACACACACACTCAGCGTGCAGTGAGGGGGTCTCATTTCTCAGTAGTTGTAGCCCCTGTGTGTGAAGTGAAAATCCACCATTTTGATTCAATGTGTGAAGTCGAGTTGTACTGATATTATCAGTCATTGTGGATAAAAAATGTGTAATTGTTAATGTCTAGAAGAAAGATACACTTGTATTCATTTTTTCCTATCCGTCATAATAATTTAAAGCAGTCATTTATGTTGGAAAATGAAAGTTAATTTTTTGAACCCTTATACACACACACATATTTACAATGTGCTGATTTTATGCAATGTTATGTTGTCAGAACCGAATGTAAAATCTCTTTGGTTGAGTTTTTTTTGGGCACATTGGTAATCTCGAAATATGGTTCATATAGTTTTCAATGTACATTAAGGATTACGATATAGAAAAGGAATCATGAAGCAAATAATGCATTATTTTTTTTAAATGTAGTTTGATTTTCTGATTATGATTTTTAAAGATTCGGTTAGTCTGTGATCATTATAATTACCTTTATGTAGAAGTCTTTGGTATTGCCTTATTGTGTGTGCGTGTGTGTTTTCAGAGCTTTTCAGTTAAAATTAAATATAAATGCATGTTATAAATATGTTTATCTTGGATTGATCTAGCTTACATATGAACAGAACTGTACAAATCACAGATATTGTTTATAAATCTTGCAGGATCACAAATGCTTGTCTGTTTCTAGTGACAAGCAAACTGTAGTCACAAAAACTCACCTCACATTAAAATGACGGTGTTAAACTTTTAAAATTTCCTGGCTTTAAGCTAAACTGTGTATTCTATTGTACATTGTGTTTGCATTTACATTGTGTTTTGTTGCTCTAATCCAGGATTTTCAATTTGTATTTTAATACAATTTGCATTTTTTTTAGCATTTGACATTGATGGTAAAAAAAAACATAATATCCACACAGAAAATGCATTCAGATAGAATCCAGCACAGATTAAGGACATTAAAGAGTTTTTCTTTTCTTTACAACAAACCTAGACCTGACAGATTTAGTTTTGCTGCTTGTTAGTGGCTGAATGATTTTTCAGTCTTTTTGTAGTTTTGCTTCAAATGTTTTGTAGAGAAGGTGTGGGCTAAACAGTGTTTGTGTGTATGCATGCGTGTGTGTGTGCACCATATATTCATAATAAGATTATAAGATCGCTTATAATTATTTTAAGCAACATACACGATTACAAACCTAAAGTCCCAGAATTATGTTTTGCAAAATCTGTAAATGTATCTCTCTGTAATTTTTATGCTCTCATGCAACATTGTGTAATTAAACCTTTGAACATAGCATTTTTAGAAATCAAATAATATGTACGTTTTGTTAGTTTAAAAGGCCACAAAAATATTACACATTCAAATTTAATATACTTAAACTTATAGCCAGAAGACATCTTGCATCTTATTAAACGGCTTATTAAGATGGGCTGTATGTGGATATTTTTGACCTGCTTAAAGAACGACAATTTATTTTGCTTCATAATTTTTTTAAATTTATTAACCATATTTGTATGAATTTCTGTTCCTAAAATATTCTTAGTCCTTGTTTATAAATTGCTTTCTGTAAATATTTACATTGGATTCACTGAATATTATAAGTCTCTGGGAAAATATGCGTTTGTCTTTATTTTCCTTATTCCTTATGCTATATATTATATAGCATTTTATATTTGTTGCTTTTCGGTTTGTTCACAAATGCTGATTAAACGCTTTCATGAGAAATGGATTTTAACAGCACATGTTGGCATTTTTCCAACTAATGCTTTATTCATTTTGTAGCATTACAATTTTTTAATCACATCTTTTAAAAATAGTTTTCATCATTTCTGTCTTATTATAAAAATGCTTGATGTTTCCTCTACTGTTAAAAACAGCCAATTAATAACCACTAATTCTTTTGATAAATAATTCACAACATCAATATCTGCTGGGTGATTATCAATTAACTATATAGATACATGTCTGCACTTCATTTTTAATGCATTTATAACATCATCATTATTATTACAGGAAAAATCAATAATTTGCCATTTTCAGATGCTTTATCTTGCATGAAATATTATTATAATAACAGAAATAAACTAACAACGGATTTGTGCAAAAATGAGCTGTTATAAAAGGAAGAATATAACACATTTTTATATATTATTTTTAGGTAGAAGTGAGTGTTCAGATGGACTGATGCACCCTATTCTCACCCTGAACAGGTGAGAATAAATATTATATGTTCATTAATTTAGTTGTTTTTCCTTACAAACAAACATTTTTCGAATACGTTTGGTCACACATTGATTAGATAATATTAAACAGTTTGTTTGTTTTATGTTCTATAGACAAGCAGCAAGTGAACTTGACTGTTAACCTTTGAACGGAGATCAAGTTCAAGTGTATACTTTGACAATGTTCGTTGTTTTCACACTAAAATGTAAATGTATTAATTTTACTAGTTGTCTTGTTTTTTTTATTTGATCTAGTAAATAAAAACAAATTCAATAACTGTTTTATGTATTGTAGGATAATAACAAATGCTCAAATTACTTCCACTGCATTTTACCCTGGTCACGTAAACATCTCCGTGCTTTACCGCATAGTAGCGCCCCCTGGAGTCCAGTGTTGATATGGACGGACCCTTACCTAACACTGGAGCAGGGCCAACCCACAGTCCTTTGAGCACAAAGCAGATGTCGAAATTTATATTTAAAATGTCGTGAGGCAGCGTAGTTGCAAGCGTAGTGTTTTACAGCAGTACTAAATGTATATTCGATGAGTACTTTTTGTGTTACAACTACTGTGGACATATTTTGCAGATTTAATAAGGATGTCATTTGTTCCGACCTGCCTGGTCACCAGTTAGTGTTAAATATAATGCGACAAGGATGTGGGCGCTATCAGATTGCCTTTGTTACTTTTTACGTCAATGTCTTTGCTCTTGTATGTGCAAAGAGATAAAGTTCAAGGTTTTATCATTTTTTTTATTGGTTGTTTTTTGGGAAGAAAGTGAAGAAAAGAAAACGTTTTTTTTCCATTTGGCTGTGTCTAAATTCTACTTTGCATTTAACAGCGACTTAGTCCACATGCTGTACACAGTGCATCTAAATTCATTGTCACTCTTCTGAATAATTAATCTGGTTTTGTACACACACATCTATGTGTTCTGTGGAAGGCATTGGATCATGAATTGTTTGTCCATCCGTAGCATTCGGTCCAAATACAATGATAGGATGTCCTTCCTGTCTGTCAAAATATGTATTTGCACACCTACTTGTACAGACTACTTGTTTTGGAGAAGGCATGGCTTTGAATGGGGAGGGGGCGGGATCATATGCTTTCAACGCTAACTTGCTAAATTGCTAACCTCACTGAAAATGCCAACACTGCATTTAATGCAGAGACTTATTAGTCTTTGGAACCTCTGTGGCAGTTCCAGCCGTTCAGGTGAACAGAGGGAAATGTGTTCCTGTAGTGTTTGGTAGACTCTGACTCTGAGGTCATTGATTCAGTTCTCATGGAAAACACTCGCACCTGCAGCTTCGGTACTCAGTCGTGTTTCTAGTGCTACCCTGATTGAGGGCATGTGAGTGACAACCATCTGAAGAACCATAAATATATATATATACATATCACACACACATATATCGTATTATAGTATAAAGTAAGTATTTTTAATATATTTCTGAATGTACTCTGAAGTCTCAGAGGAATTATTGTTATCGAGTAAATTTAACATGTTTAATTTAAACATCTTAAAAACGACCAACTGGAAATCAAATTAATTTAGCTACTGCACATTTACATAGACTTACAATTTTACTCTCCGTTTATTCTTTCTGAGAGCTGCTTCCCTGAACTTGTTTGGCATGAAACACCATCCATATTGCTTGGGAAAATGAATGCTGAACTATATTGCATAAGCGTTCCCACCACACACAGATTTTCTGATCTTCTCTGTGTGATCGTGAGGGCCGGCGCCGAGTTCCTCTCCCACAGACCTGTGTCTGCGTACATTTCCACCGAGCAGATGGCCTGTCGGCATGGCATGGGATCTCTCGCAGTGGGACGCGCTCGCATATGTAAAAAACTGCGGAGACAGACTTTGAAGGTGAAATGGGTTTTGGATAAGAATGTTTAAGCAAAGGATTTGAAGCCTAAATATCCACCTGAGGTCTGTTCTGACATCAAATACATTTGACTGACAATCCACTAAAGCTTAGTGTTTTATTAGTAAGTGCATTGGGAATCGAACCTGTGACTTGGGCGTTGCTAGCGCAATCCTTTACTGTTGAGTTAGAAAAATGATTACATGTGTACTTGTAGTAATGCTAGGTTAACCACAGTTAAACCATTAATTTAGTTACTCCAATAAAACTATGATACAGATGGTGGTTTAATGTACAAAGCTAACTTTTTAATCTAGCAATGAGAAGGTCTTTAGCATTTTTGGCTAACTTTGCACATGAGGCAGTTGGAGGGTGGCAGAGTGGAATTAGCCCCAGATCTTGCGCTTGCTAAAGCGTAGCTTAAGGTTGAGGGTCGCCAGAGGCTGGGATAGGGCTGAGTTATGTTCATAGTTCTATTAATAGCATAGTAACAGATGCGTTTCTGTCTGCCCGTGACGGGGTATATGCGGAGTACACAGCAACAGAGGGCATCTGAGCTAATGAGTCATTGCTGTCAGTATAAAGTCTCTGTGTATCACGAAACACAGTTGATGTGGCCTGTCTGAAACACTGTTTTAAATCACGATCGGTTTACATAAAAAGCAATATTAATCAGTAAGTCAACAGTAAAAATCAGTAAGTCAAGTTTGTGGAATTGAAATTTAAGTTGCATTATTTTTACATTATTTATTTGGCAGATGCTTTCACCCAAAGTGATTTACAATGAATTCAAGGCATACATTTTTTTTTACAGGCCTTGTGTTCCCTGGGCTCGAACCCACAACCTTTGCACTGCTAACACAATGCTCTACCAGTTAAGCTACAGGACCACATTTTTACTTGGATTGTTGGCAAAGAGCTTTTATCATGTTTTAAGTAATGCATTAGATGCATTTAAATGCTTTTAAAAAAGTACTGAGCGTTTATGTGAGAGAGAATTGGAGCAAAATCAAGTGAACAAAAGGTGGGTCACCAGTACAAGCGCACAGGCTGTGAAACAGTGAGTTGAGTTAGGTTGTCAGGTGCTGTTGGCAAAGGTTAATATTCAGCTTTCCTGACAGGATGCAGCTGTCGGGCTTCTTGAACGCAGGAGGTTAAACTCGGAGCGCTTTGACCAGAGTTTTCCCCATAAATCTGTTCTGGCCTGTTTTTAAATCACGTTTGCACATTGTATCAGTTACAGGGAATTAAGGAAACTCTGATGATAATGGGGCTAGTTTTGAAGGCTGTGCTGAAAAACGGTTCAGGCTAAGACCGGCATGCTGGAAAACCGGACTTTGGCACAAAGATCGCTAGCATACGTAGGTCGCCGCGGGTCTCCTTTGGCAGAGAGTTTCTGCTGGCCATTGTCTTAAAGGTTACGACAAGTCATATACGCTGAACGTCTGGGAATTTGTAAACAAATAATGTGGAAATAATTCCATGAAAGGCAAGCTGGTGAGGAAATTGGAGTAAGTGGCCAGATTCCTGACCATTGTTCCTCCGGCCTGTGTCGGGTGACTGTACTTGAACCTGATCCGGCCATCATTGATTGATCATTGCTTCACATTCCTCAGCTCTTTGAAGTCTGAGAGACGGTCTGCCGAAAACCTTCCCATGGACTCATTGTCTTGCGATGAGCTTTGGAGTGACGGAAAACGCAGGAACAGTTTCTAATCCTGTGAGTTTGCTTCACGACATTCATTAAAATGACGCTCTTTGTCTGGTCGTGCGTTTTTGTGTGACAGGTTTTGTGAAAGCTTTCACCCCCCAACATGTGATGTTTACACAAAAATGTGGTCTCTTTATCTCAATTGTTTCTCCTAGACTGCAGGCTGAAACAAAATTGAGAGGAAATTGAGACTTTAATCAAAGGAATTCAACTATTTCTTCAAGTGTGAAAACTCGGCTTAGTCACTCTGTTCAGCTGAACGTTTACACGTATGTCCACATGTGAATATGTTTTTGATGCCTTTGTTTCTGCATTTGTGTTGCTTTGCTCTTTGTGAAAGTTCTCACACACGTTTTCCCGCCTGCATGTTCGCTCTGTATATGAGCTTATTTGAGTTTGTCCTGCTTTGACTCCTTCACGTTTATGTTGTAGTTGCAGTTTCTCCTCATGCTGTACTGTAACTTACGCTCTCAACAGATCACAGAGTGTCAACCCTCCCCCAACTCCAGACACAAGCCCCCCTCCCTGCACACACACACACACACACACATCTGGAACAGGAGCAGTTGGCATATAAAAATAGCCGTGTTTAGGGCTCTGCTCTGTTAACCTGCACTCCAGCAGATTCTCCACTGCCCTATTTATCTGCCGAGCTGTACTCAGCTGTCTGGATTTCTCCCGTCGGCACCTGGGGCCCCTGGGGGCTGTCGCACGGACGTGCAGCTATGCTGATTGTGGGCGTGTTGGGTAGCTGCATTAGAGAGATCACTGACTCTGCCAGGAGATGATTCAGTGCTCGTTTAAAATGTCAAACCCTGCGGCGGCTTCTATAGCGACAGCACTGCAGTTATACGTCCACATTCACAACTGCATTTAAATTCATACAGACAGGCAGGGAGTAGATACACCTGTTCTCTGGTGAATATAGTGTCAGTTAAAAATGTCTTTGTTGGAATTATGTAGAAAACCATTTGTGGAGGAGCGTGTGTGTGTTAAATATTCACATCGTAATATACAATATTTTGTCACTTGTGGCGGTGTTACCAACATGCGGGAATTTATTTGTTGTTTGTTGTAACAAGAAAACCACAAAACAGGAAATTACATCACAGAGAGGTTGCAATTGTTGCAGTTCTAAGATCCCTAATCTCAAAGAAAACCATAATATTTTGATGTTCATCAGTAGATAATGACACGCATCCTGTTTTTTGTATTTTCTCTCTTTAGAACACAAGGAGAAACAGACGCTGATGATAAAGATGGAAGAGCGGATGCACAAAAATATGTAACAACACACGTTTAATTTATTAAATGAGTGAAACCAATCATTTAATAAGAATAAAATGTAGGCGGGACTTTATTTGACTGATGAGAAACTGATTGGCTGATGAGAAGTGTTTCTAGATTGTGATTGGTTGGAGGTAATCAGTGTATTTCCTGATCAGTGTATTTTCAGTGTGGACTGAAGACTCGTGGTTTGAGGTGAGCTCTCACCCAAGATTATTGCCCGAATATCAGATGGTCCTTTGGGGTGAGGTAGTAGGTTGTATAGTTGTGGAGTGACACACTTCCTGTTAGATAACTATACAACTTACTGTCTTTCCTGAAGAGGCTGTAATATCTTCATCATCATCATCATGAAGACCGCAGAAGGCCAGACCTGAGACTTGTGAGGACCACGTGACTGGAGTCAATTCAATGAAATATTGACAACTTTATTTCTCATTAAACTTAATGACAACTTATGTCTGAAATGTGTCTGCATTCATTGTTTCTCAAAGTCATGAGACGTTTGGTTGGTTGTTTCATTGGTTGGTCGATTGAGTGGTTGAATGATTGATTGGTCGATTGGGTTACTCTGATGGCTAATGATTGGTCCATTTGCTGGACTGGTTAGTTGTTGATGTGATTGGGATGTTGGTCACTCCTGATGTTCGTACAGGATGAGGTAGTAGGTTGTGTGGTTTCAGGGTAGTGATTTTGCCCCATCAGGAGGTAACTATACAACCTACTGCCTTCCCTGGAGGGCAGCTGATACTCCACCCAGCACCAGCAGGGGGCGCAGTCACCTCTCAGCCCGTCAGGATACGCAGGTACATTTAAATACTCTTAAAAATAAATATTGTAACTGAATGGTAAATCAACGTACAAAGATCGAGTTAAATGTTTACTGTTATATTTATATATTAATTCCAAACCATTATAGATATGTTTAAAGTATCGTGTGTATAAACTGAGAGAAAACAAACTGCAATAAAACAGACTCTGAATACATTCTTGTCTTTCTGTGTCTTATTTTACACGACTTGAGAAAAACGTTGGGGGATCTGAGGTTCGTGGGATCATGTGAAAACTACACATAACGTAGATATAATGTGGTTACTTTGTTAAATTCTGACGTTAAACATGCTACATGTCCATTGTGAGCACTAAATATGTTTTAAATTATATATATTACATATATATATATAATATGTATACATACATTCCAGCGGTTGATAAATTTGGAAAAAAACTGTTTTCTTTTTGTTGTATGATCGATCAGAATTTTTTGTATCATGTTTAACATACTTTTTAATCCCAGACACAAACTTTGCATCATTGCAAACCCATTTATCCATCCAGCTATATGTTTATATTAAAGTAACGGTGAGAAACTGTTGAGGATTTAATGTTTGTTCAATTTGTTCAGTTTGTTCATTTGTCTTTATTGTGGGCATATACAATCCTACAGAGTCTATATGAAAATAGCCCTAGTTAGACAAAAGACTTGTATTTTATACCGAATCACACTTGCTGCATATCCGCTACTGTACTTACTGTACTTTTATCAGCGCGACTGATCTCAAATCAGTCCTGAAAGCTATTATAATACAGAACGTAAGTCAATATCTCTACTAGAATCTCTATTAAAACTGTCTGCGTTTGTTCAACATAATGAAGTTTACAGATTTTTTAAAATGTGTGGAAAAAGCATGAAACGTGTCACACCACAGCAGCACACTTGACATGAACAAACACACTAACATCTGTTTAAAAGTTTACAGAGATCTGGTGCAATATTACCGCTTTTCTGCAAAATGGCGCTGAATTAAAAAACTGCTGAGCCAGTTCATTTCTGCGCCAGTGGGCATCAATAAAACAGAGGACGTGGCGCCATCTATTGGTCACTCTTGCGCAGTGTCGCTACATGATCCGTACAGGGGGTGACAGACGTCACGTTTAATAAGATCTGTTAAAGATGTGAAACTTTTCATTATTTTGATTTACTTTATCATGTTAACTATTTGTTTTCACATTATGTGTTCTCTTATAGGAAAATTGAATGACGTTAATATTTAGGAAATATTTACATACTAAATGATTTCTCAACCACTGAGAAACAGAATCAGTTCACAACTACCAATACACGTGTTATACCTGCATTTGACTGTGTACAAATCTTGTTGGCATGTTATTGAATCGAATTATTATAGCTGTTGCCTTGATTGGTACAAATAAAATCTGCATTTTATTCTGCTCAAAAATACAAAACAGAACATCTTTTGTTAAGAAACGTTTATTGCATTACTTAATTTTCCACATGGCTTTCAGCTTTAGAAGTTTGCTTTACCAGATGTGTGCTTGAAAAGTACTTTAATAAGTAAAACTGATCATTCAACCACTATTATGCAAGTCTCAAAGATCATTTCAGCATCATTTCACATATTTAAGCAATTCCATTGTCCGGGATGCTTGTTATTTTGTTTCAAAGTCTTTGCCATGACTATTCTCTGACGTTTTATCTAACCCATTTTCCAAGCCCATAATTTTGCAAGATCCTTAAATGACTTTCAGTGAACCAGATCATACAGTGTCAAAATTCATCTTATATTTCACCAGGCTTGTTTTCTTTTTACATACAGTAAAAAAAAATCATCTGTTGCAGAGAATATTACTCTTTAATAGAACAAGCTGCAATGAAAATGTTACACTTTGCTGTTTATAAATAATGTAATCCTGCTGCAAAAAATAGCAAATACATAATTTCTACTTTTATTTTATTAATTGAATTTTCAGCGTTATTTTACACTGCAGATAGGCCGGCTGACAGGTTGGCACACCAGAATGTCAGCTTAAAAAACTCATAAAATATTTCATTGCAAAAGCTCTTTGAGGAAACACACAGGGATCCGGGTTGTGAAATCTTCCAGACATAAATTTCGGGGTTGCAAACATTTTGTCCCCAGGGGGCAATAGGGAGGGAAGGGGCAGATTTCAGGGTGTGTTGTAACAGAACGCTGTCCATATGAAAGAACAAGGTGATGTCCTCTCCTCTGGATAACCTCCAAGAATAGCTGAGGGCTCCGAGCCCAGCACGTAGCACTGGGTGCTGGGCAGGAACAGGACGTCTGGACAGGCCTCTAGAGGGCTGGAGCTCTCCCAAGATCTGAGGCACAGACTTGCTTATTAACATGTACAGTATGTACAGTTAGGCCAGAAAGTATCTAAACACTTAAGTGACATCTAAAATGGTATTTTAGGGGCGGGGGGTGGGGGGTGTATAAAATATTGTTATATAAAAAAATGTTACTGGGCTCTTAAAATATACTATAAATTGTTGACATACAGTAAGTGTTTGAACTGTTAAATAATGCAAATAGCAAAGCTCATATTTAAGTTGATACTGAGATTATGATTGCAGTCTGAGACATTGCATTTAATCATTTTATGAAAAGCAACCTGCAATACAATGGATACATTTTATCAGTATTTGTGTTCTCCAGGGAATCAAACCCACAGTGGTGAATGTTATGTTTCTCAAACTGAGCTACAGGAACACCTTTTGGTCTCCACACATTAATGAACTGTTTGCTCTGTTTAATTTCACTTCTATCTAGAGAAGCATTTGATATAATAAATCTCTGGTGGTTGTTCTTTTCAGCTGAATGTAACTAATAATATAATCAACAGGTGATGAAGGCTTCAGTTGTTTAACACCTATTAAAGAGACTTGAACTGTGTTAAACTTGCATATCAGTGTGTGTTCATGTGTTGTGTTAGCAGATGTAAAAGTGTGTGTTTTGTCTCCTTGTGATTTTCCTGTACATAACTTAAACATGTAACAATCATATAATAGTGCTGATGTAGTGTGTGTGTGTGTGTGTGTGTGTGTGTGTGTGTGTGTGTGTGTGTGTGTGTGTGTGTGTGTGTGTGTGTGTGTGTGTGTGTGTGTGTGTGTGTGTGTGTGTGTGTGTGTGTGTGTGTGTGTGTGTGTGTCTTTTATTGTGTATCTATTATAGCTCAAGGACACAGTGTACTGTATGTCTTTTATATTGAGTCTCTAAGGAAGTCTGGAAAAACCATAAAGCGTTTTGCTCATTTTGCAATCAGCACAGTGATGGATTTAACTTTCACATCACTGATGTTAGTGATTATAGTTCATACAGCCGTACAGTCTATAGAGCCTCAGGGGAAACTACTGAACTTTGATATGACACAATTATTAGTCAGGTACAATGTATTAGTTGGGTTTAAATATTATTATTCATAAGCAGTGAAAACAAGCTTGAAACAAAATGGTTTTGATATCTCACCAGAACTAGCCTCATTAAAAAACATTTTAAATATTGTTAATAAAGTTAATATATAAAGTATGTTTTATCGGTTTTTATCGTTGTGACATTATTCTTGTGACAAATTTAAATTGTTTTATAGTTACACACTTTACAATAAGGTTCAGTTTGTTATTGTTTGTTAACAGACTTAAAATTAACTAAAAATGAACAGTACTTATACAGCATTTATTAAACTTATGTTAAAACATTTAATGTAATCAAAAGTGGTATCTGCTAATGTTAGTTAATGCTCACTTAACTGACATAAATAATTGTATTCCCATTAACTATTATTATCAAACACTTATAAATGCTGTACTAATATTGTTTATTGTTAGTTAATAGCTAATGTTAACTCATTGTAAAGTGCGATCTTTTTATATCTTAATTGCCATTTTATTGCATTAGTTTATTGCATGCATCCAAGGCTGCCATATTTCATTTCATTATAAGGATTATTTAAAGCATAGTGTCTTGGCAAGCCCTGTGTACAATATCTATACTGCATGCATTAAATGTTACTGTATTCATTCCACAGGCCTTTAACAATGTTCTGTAATGCTTTCCAATCATTCAAACAATCGCATCTCCTGTACTGGCCCATATCCACAGGACATGAGGGGGCGTCCTGCGCCCGCAGACGCTGACCGCGCTCTGATTGGCTGAGCGCTGAGGTGTGTCTGGGGGTGTGTGCGTGCGTCTGCGTGATCATCTGGCCGTCATGACGCAGTTTCCGGGCGGCGAGTGAGGGCAGCCGCGACAGTTGACAGCAGCGGAGGTGCGCGACAGGCTGAACGGAGACCTGATGTTGTTATAAATGATATAAATACGGTTTTTGCTCCAGTGGTCGCGCTGACAGCTGGACCATCAAGACGATTCGAGACGCGATGTTTGACGCGTACCGGCCTCTGCAACTCAAGGTGAGATGATTGTGGGAGACCTTCAAGTTCGTTGTTTAT
>JBAJNP010003150.1:19622-41758 GCA_036877545.1 Yasuhikotakia modesta | reverse complement strand
ACTCTTTCTGAGTCTTTAGTTTAGATGAATTACATCAATAAATGTGATTAAGTGGATCTTATCCTGTAAACAGTATATGTGGATGTTATTAAAATGAGTGAGGAAGTTATGAGTGAGTTATTTTCTATGATTTTTAGCTCTAATAAATCTGCATCTACAGTGAATGAATAGTGTTTTCAGTTAGATAACTGCAACCACTTGAAAGCAAATTATTACTATATTAATAAAATGCGCTGGAACAGAAAAACAAGGGGTGGGTTAAGTTATTTTTATGCTAACAAACGTCCTTCTGGTTCAAGATAAAAAAACAGCTTATTAAACAGTGAACACTGCATACTGACGCAGTACAGTACAATATGTGCCCTTCAGAGAACAGCACATATATACTGCAAAAAATGACCTACATATTCTCTAATGTCGTATCTTTCTTTTGCTCATTCACATCTCTTCACTTCACACACAATAAAAGAAACATTCCCAAAATGTTTCCATGTGTGTAAAAAACAATTGCACGAATAAAGGATGCAAAGGACTTCTGACATTGCCTTAAGAGCCTCAACCAACCCTGACCCCCAACAAACACCCTAAAGTCACAATGATATAACGTTGCAGGTCACCATTAATGCGACTGTAAGAGAAGAGCGAGTGGCAGCGGTTCACTGCATCTCAGACGTGCGTCTCCAAATTGTTTGCCGTGACATTTCGGGCCAAAACGATCCGTGGCTCATTTTCCCAGCCTGGAAGAGCGGCTCTCCATCAGATCAATACCGCAGAGATTTCCGTCCCCGTTCTCGCGTAAATATCACACGGGCGCGCAATGGAGGCGCGCCGCGGAGATTTGCCGAGAGCGATCGCGCCTCCGTAACGCACGTGGGCCGCGAGAACGCAGCTCTGCGGTAATTGTGAGTTATTAAAACCGGTAATCACCCCCAGTGTGCAATGAGGTGTAATGAACTCCCCCCAAAAACCGGAACAACTCGCAGAACGAGGAAAGAGACACCGGGGTCTTCTTTGGGCACGGGGCACAAACCGGCGCGTTTGTTGCGCGTTCCTGAAGGAAGTCATCAATTGTAACCCCAGAGGTGCGTTTCCCCCGATCGGCACTCAAAGGGAATCATAACACCATTGAGTTGAAAAGCTCATTCACCGCCGCCCACCCTCTCACACCCCCTCGCGCCCGCCCACGGCGCCCCTCAACCCCACCGCGATCCGAAAGAAAGTAAAAGCCGGAGCGCACGGTGGGAAACGATGGAGCGAAGTGGAGTCAGCGCTTTATTATCATTACGGGAGACAACGGCGGGTGTCACAAGGGTCTTCGGACCCTCTTCCGCCCGAGCGCAGCACCCGCGCGCTGGTCATGAGCGCGAGGCGTCGGTCGTGGTTTAATTGGGACCGTCTTTACACATCTGCGCATTTCTGTGAGAATGAGCAACACGACAGAAAAGCTGCATAACCATCCATCCAATAACTCAAACTACAACTATTTCTGTTATTTAGCACGTATGTCCTGCATTGTTACTCATGAGCCTTTGTGCACATGAATCCATCTATCACATCACTCATCTCCCATCAAAGCACATTGTTGCCAAACTTATAAACGGGTTAAAACCTCAACCAAGAAGGTTTTAAGTCTGAACAGAGTGAGTTCGTCTCATTTCCATACTGAAAATGTTTGGTGATGCTATCAAAACATCACTAAGACGTCCATCTGCAAAGAAACCTCCTTTGAAATGATAATTCACCGCGAACAGAATGTAAATGAAAGGTGCTTTGTATTGAACAGAAACATTTTCAGAATGGAGGAGAGCTGAAAGGCGTCGCCAGGGAACGTTTGAAAGCGATACACCTGTTTTCATTGACAGGCAATTTGCACGAGCGTGAGGCTCGTTCGGCTTGCTAACAGGTTAGGGTCCTGTGTGAATAAACAACATGAGATTGCGTCTTATATTTTAGCTCGACTCCATTAGGAGTCATCTGACCAGTAACTTCCTGTGCGAGAGGATGTTCGGTCTCCCGTTCTCTCTCTCGTTGTGGGAAGAAAAATAGGTGGTAGGGGTTGAAAAGACAGACAGGCCAGAAATAGAAGCCATTACTCCATTATTACAGCCTATCGTCTGTTGCTAGGCAATGGTATCAGATTAACACTAATTATCATTTTATCACACTTTCTTCACAGTGACGTTCCTCGGCTGTCTGCTTCGTTCCTCTACAGAGCCGGATTTGCAAATAGGACCCAATGCATTGAGGTCCTGTCGGAAGCCTCGGAATCCATTAATCAAAATATCTCTGTTCGGTGCTTTTCAATTTCTGCTCTTATTAGACGACTTAATGAATATAAGAGAAAAAATATTGGCCAAAGTGAAAAAGAAACACCTCAATATTTTTCCTACTTGGAAAGGCGGACGCACCATCTGCATGAGGTGGGGCATCAAAACACGGCCAATTTTACACGCTCCGGTCTGTGATCGTGCGCGTATGAAGATTTTTCTCCATAATCAAACATACACGGCTGGCGTTTAGTTGTGCTTCTTTTGGCAAAATTACAGCATTTTGTTCTTTGAAAACTAATTTTGGTGCTAATGAACTGAATCTGGGAGGAGGGTATTTAGAAAACGCTGGATATTGAATCTGTGCTGGCGATGGCGCATGAAAACACCTTCCTCGCAGTTTTTGGTGTGATTTATTCCTGTGGATCTCTGGCATGTGAGTAGGCCGCAGCTCCAGGGCATGCGCACGCATTGTTCCAAACCTGCCTATTGTTTCTGAGCGCAGGACCAGTAATGAGGGACTGTAGAGAAGCTGCGCGCAATACTGCTGTCAGAGTGAGAAATGCAGCACACACACAATACAGAGATGCTCTTTTTAAAACACACACACAAACAATACAGAGACATTCTGTTTTAAAACACACACACACACACACACACACACACACAATACAGAGATGCTCCTTTTAAAACACACACACACACACACACACACAATACAGAGATGCTCCTTTTAAAACACACACACACACAATACAGAGACATTCTGTTTTAAAAGCATGCATGCACACACGCAAAACAGAGCCACTGTTTTTTAAAACACACATGCAGTACAGCCACGTTCTTTTAAAACACACATGCACACACACACAATACAGAGACATTATGTTTTAACGCACACACCAAACAGAGATGCTTTTATACCACACACACACACACACCACCATAAATAACAGCATACATCTGTTTAATTAGAGATGCTGACCCAGCCTTTGTGTTAACACACAATCTCTATTTGTCGCAGTAAATTATTCATATGACTCAATATTAAACCGATTTAACCTGTAATTCATTTTACTAACACTCTTCAAAACAATGTTACTTTTTTTTTTACAAAACACAAATTTGTTATCCTTATTCTAAAGACTCTTCATGCAAATCTGTTGTATGTTGACATTGTAAAGAGCCACAAGTCAACACACACATACACGTGCACACACACACACACACACACACACATGCACATGCTCACACATGCACACATACACACACATTCACACACACACACATGCACATGCACACACACACACATGCACATGCTCACACACGCATACACACACACACACATGCACACACATACACGTGCACACACACACACATGCACATGCACATGCTCACACACGCATACACACACACACACATGCACACACACACACCTACTGTGGTAGCCCTAAATCAAACTATACCATTTTTCCATAAAGAGCTGCAGTAATTAGCAGTTGCAGTACTTTTCACTGACATGCTAATATACATGAAGATAATGAATCAGTCACAGGCCAACACAATGCGCTAGATTGAACCAGTAATTCTTCATCATTTACTTGATGTATTAAAGTAAATAGGCGCATTAAAGACACTGAAGTGATGTGAGGTAATTGCGGCACATGGACACATTGGGCTTCAGTCTAATCAAGCTATTTTTCCACAGGGACTGTCCTCCATTTGTGCATGCCAAACACCAACATCGTCCTCATTTTCAAAGTTTATTTGCTTAGCTTACCAGCAAATCTACATATTTAAAATAATGTGGAGTGTTTACAGTCTCCTCACGATTTTTAAGAAACTCTTTGTTTTATGACTCCACTAAAGTTCAAGAATGGCCGCCGAGAAAAACTCCCTCCTCTTTAATCTCCAGGATCTTCTGTACATTTTTTTTTCTGTTCAGTTGGTAATTCTAATGTTCTTTTTATATAGTTCAAACTGTGTATCATATTCTTCAGTTATATCATTTTCTTTTTTCTTCAAAGGTCACTTGCTGGTCTGATTTAATACGATACCTGTCATCTGTCATGTTAATTGACTAAACGTCTCATAGTCTCAAAATATCTGTTGTTTTAGTAGATCTGAATGCATTATCTTCTCATAAATCATTGAGGTAGGTGTGAATTTCTGTTGAACATCTGTCAAACGTCCTGAGACGTTTTTATTTTAATCTGTTCAGTCACCTTTCTACACATAACCCGATTACGATCTGCATGGCTAATACGCATCTTATGAGAAAAGCAACTGTTAATCTATAACACCACGTGTTCTATATATTTAATAATTATCCTGTTTTCTTTTTTCTTCAAATGTTAAACCACTTTGCTCCAATGTGACACTGTAAAAAGCGCAATGTAAATACATTTGAATTGAGTTCCGATGCCCCAATTCCCATTTCCTGGCTATGAATTCCTGACTCTCCAACTTCCTCAACATCATTGGCTCCTCACCTTGAAAATGAGCTATCCCGCTTTGATTTATAGCATCGGAGGACAGAGTTTCCATCTTCCCTCCCTGAGTTGTCACAGTCGTTCTATAATTGGAGGAGCCGCGTGACTGACCTAGCCAACGTTTTCAGGCGGCCATCTTGGGGAATTTTCTTGCTCTGCACCATATTGGAGGTAAAAAGTAGGACATTGTTCGTGTTGTCATTAAGTGAACTTCCTTTTCTGGCACCGAATGCCGGAGGAGACAGAAAAGCGGAGAATCGTCCTCTGAGGGCAAAACGGACATTGCAGCTCACATTGAGGATGAACGTTACATATGATCTTTTCTCAACAAACGTCACCGACTTAAAGTTAAAGTGTCACCTTATAAGCGCTTTTCATTCTTCCTGCTTCCGTGCTCGTCGCAGAACGTTCTAGAAACACCTGATAAGGAGAAACAGAGATCAGGTTAAGAGTGTCAGATTGAGTTCAAGGTTGGACAATTGTTTCATTAATGAAACTGATTTTGCTGCTAATTTGGTCTCTGTGCTGGCAGTGAAATTACCTGTGTCAACATACCTGTGTACAAGAGTCATGAAATACCGGCACAGTTGCTTCTCTTCTTGTTCAATTTGCTTTGGGTCACAGCTGACTCTCTCCCCTGGGTAAAGGAATCTAATTAGCCTGATGTGTTTCACACTAATTACTCTTGCTGTGCTCGACTCCAGTTCTGTGAGACTTCACTTCTCAACAAGAGCAAATTGGTCGAAAATTTTGAGAGAGTTTTTCCTCTTTCAATCTTCATTTTTAGCAGGACTGTGTCACATCCGAGCGAGGATCCACAGAAACCCTGCACAGAGTAAAAAATATCACAAACACACACTGCTACTGTGTTTAATATAAGAGGCAAACTTGCGGTATATAAGCTTGATGCAGTTGAATCCTGTTAACACTTAAACATATAAACATTATATTTCAAACTCTCTCTCTCTCTCTCTCTCTCTCTCTCTCTCTCTCTCAGTTGTCATGGCAACACAAGGGGCAGAACTTTTCTTGCTCTGCCACTTCTAGAAACACTTTTCAGAGGAAAGTTTTGAGATTTCTTGTTTTGAGCGTTGAGAGATTCTTGTTGCTCATGTTTCCAATAAAAATGGAATTGGATGGAAACATGATTTAATTTAATCTTGTGTAAAGTGGACAACAAGGGCAGATGGAAAACCTGGAGTGGACTTCCAGCGGCTTGGATGCCCACAGACAGACAGATCTGTGATAGACATGTTCTAACTTCTGAAAAACACTGCCACTTAAAAATATTATAAAAGCTTTAAACCTCATTAAATAAATAATACACCTCAACAGGAATAAACAACAAACAAAAGTGTTGAGACAAACTTTACAGAACACAATTACAGGACTTATGTCTTGATCCATTATATGCTCTCATAATGTTGCTTTAATGTTCTGTTATCATTACAAATAACTTGCATTTTGGATGTTATTGTACAAGTTATTGTAACTTGCATACAATAACTCGCACAAACATATCTTTCAACACAAACAGTTTAAATGATCAGATTGTATAAAGGCATACGTTTACATACATCCCTTCTATATTGTCCCCTATAGATCGTCTCTTATAGATCATCAACTGATTATGTAGGTGGAGGGGTAACGTACAGGGGCTGCAGCTTCACAGAGGGGCATGTCAAACTCTGCTGATCTGTGAACAGTTTTTAAACTCCTGTGTGATCCGTTCACAGGAGACAGGCACAGATGGCATTAGCACTTTTCATTAATTTACACCTTCCCACATTTTTGAGGCAGATGCAGAGTTATTTTTAAGAAGGTGTAATTCTGGGATCTGTCCCACAATCATACAGCTATACATTCTACGAGGGCTGTGGCATGTATATTTGATGATGAAGACGCTATAGAAATACATTATACTAGGTAGGTATACCTGTCCGTTTTTTACTGGTCAGGCTGGTCTAGTTTCAAAGCTTTACACATGTTGTTGTGTATTTATCAGCCGGGAGACTATAAAGCACTTAAAATGTGTATAATGATTTTTATACGAATTATATTTAAAGTTAGAGTTTGAAAGCACAAGCTTTAGATATCAACGAAACATTTCCTGTCAGTACTCTACAGGCATAAACAGCAGGCTGCAATAAAAATAAACAAAGTTGGAAAGCAGTCAAGTGTATTTAATAATGCGGATGACAGATTGATTTCAAGATAAAAAAAAATGAGCAGATATCAAATGAGATACGGGCAGCACCCGTAGGACACAAACGTGCGCTAAACTAAATAAAAAAGGTAAATTCAAAAGAAATAATTTATGCATGACCTACACAAACACGGAGCCTTTTCAAAACAGCGGTTCTAAGAGGTGAGTGAACAAAGCTGAGGGCCAGCCCTGATTCCAACGCGCTTGTGAGCGGCTGCGGCTCTGCGCAATCACTGCTGTCTGCAATTACTGCCACCTGCAATTACTGCCACCTTTCCAGTGTCACGGACGCTGCAGCTCACTGATTAACTGCCCTCAGGGCGAGAGGGGGGTGAGTGGGGGTTATTTCTTGAGCGCAACAGCGCTGCATGGCGAACGCTTGCCAAATGCATCTAAAGTCTCTTCACTTCTGCAAAAACATCAGCGTACAACTGAATCTTACGTGGCGATAACATGTAAATAACAAGCTGTCATAAGGATAGTGATTTTCCCTAATGCAGGTACATGCACAGCTGAACATACAGAAAAAATTCTAACACCTGAGGTAAAACTAACATTGTATAAAAAAAGCGCAGTCACATTTGCAGGAAATGCATGCATAAAAATGTCAAAGGTGAATTTATTAAAAAAAGTAACTAATAGCGCTATATGGAGATTAAATATACATTTGTGGAGAATCTCATTATTTCTTTAAAATGCTTGTCATGTTCAGATCTGACAGTTTATAAATCGTTTAAAGTTCTTGAGAAAACTTGTGAAAGTGTTTCTTTTTAATTTGAAAAACTATTATAATGTATCTTTTAAAAGTAGAATAATTGCTTATTTCAGTAAATTAGTGAGTTTCTTCAAAATGTTTCTAAAGGACAGTTTGTTCCAAAAGAAAGTTTTGCTGCTAACTGAAGAAAAACTCATTGAGTGGGTGAAGACTGCAGCGTGTCTTTCCCGCAACACGAGATACATTTAAAGAAAACTTCCCCTGTCTGTTTATATCCATGAGATCTGATCAAATCCACTGCGCTAATGTTTCATCTGTGAGCAGCATTAACAGCCTACAGGAACTTTTACTGAAGACCTCAGGACCTTCATCTGCTTCATCAGGACCAGAGCGGAGTGTTTGATGTTCCTTAACTTCTATCACTTGGTTTCTGTCAAAAGGTGAAAAAAATGATGAAGCGGTCTGGACTTCAAACCGAGGGAAAATGTGATTTGTTTTATTAGCGCCGCCTGTGCGAACAACCCTCGGTGAAGCCGCTTTCCTCAACTCTGGAAACTAATCTCCTCGACGCTGCGTTAATGTCTTGCCAGAAAGGTGTGAAGAAAAGAAGAGGGAAAAAAACATGTCTACGTGTGCGATCTCACCTCCCTCACCAACACTGTCACACTCTCGCATTCCTCACCTCCAATTAGTGGGAAGAAGATCTAAATATAGCCGCCCATCACACTTCCAATCAGATCGCATGACGAGAGAAGCCTGCAGAACTTGATTATCTGAAGTGGGTGAAACAATGAAGGAAAGGTTAGAAAGTTAGTCAGCCTGAGAGCCGATCTGATCGATTTCTTCCTAAATTGGTTCTACGTATGAATCGATGAAGGCTTTTGAACACATCTCCTGCAAATTGTCACTGTGATTATCAATTGTGTCATTGATTGACCGAGCGTGAAGGCCGGTGCTTTTGACTGCCTCGCACCCGAGCCCTAAAGCCATGAATTAGTTTTAACATGATGACCGTTTTGCACATAAGAACATCTGAATGACATATGAGGTAAGTTCTCCTCATTCTTCTACTACTGGACAATCAGATCTCCATGGTATTGTATTTTTTGCATCAGTTTCTCCTCTATTGATTTTGCAGGAACCAGCATCCTTTTTCATTCAAAACCATCTCCTTGCAACCGTTGCCACAGGCGACTCCATCACCCGCAGTCTGTGAATCTCAGAGGTCCGATGGCAGATGGTTGAACGATACGGTTCTTCTGTCTGGGTCAATCAGCTTGTCGCGGGCGCTTTCCTCAGTCCAATTATGTCCTTTGCATGTGCACACAGGTAATTAAAAGGTGGGTTATGTCTCGAAGCCCCCACAAGCTCATGTGTGGTTTGGGTTTTGCTGTGACGCAGAGTTGGACCCTGAGGGTGCAAATATCCTCATCTTTCATATGCAACCAAAATGAGCCTCTCAAGGAGACAGATGTAGGTTTTTTCTCAATGGCATTGACATCATGACATCACACAACACCTGTGGGGACACAGATTCAAGAAAATTCACACACTTGAGCACTCAGATCATAAACCAAAATGCATCAGTATGACAATTTTATTTTAAATAAACTGACACCTACTTTTTCTAAAGTCTTAATAACATTTGACAGTTTTAATACTGTGGCTAATGCAATGCATATATAAATAGACAAGAGGTCAGGTTTTAAAATCTGTCTGTAGAGCCCTTGTGCAAATCTTTAGGCCAGTGGAGTCTGTTAAAGATCAATGACTGTCTACATGGGTTTGTGACATCATCATCAGTTACTTCTCAGTGAAATAAATGTGAGCTGAAATCTTATCTAGACTAGAATCAGGTGAAGCTTACCCTACAGGTGCAGGACACTAGATGTTTCACCATAACATCACAGATGTATGTCCAGCAGCAGCTGTCTTTAAAATGTCCTGAGTGTCAGAAAGGCAGGATGTGCCAAATGTTCTCGTCCTGTGTGCTTCACCAGGCTGTGAGCCGACGTCCCGCGGTAAAGGCCGATTCTGTCACCTGTCACTGTGAGAGACATCTGTTATCGCCACCATGTTGAGACCGTGAGCCAATGACGGCCATGATGACCAGAGCACGACCCTACACACACACACACACACACACACACACAGAAGCACACACACTAAATGGGAACATTCTAAAGATGTTACGTTTTCTATACTTTACAAAATGTATATTTTGTTCCCCTACACTAACTTTAACCATCACAAACTTTCTGCTGTGCAATATTTTAAAAAAAGATCATTCTGTATGATTTATAAGATCTCATTGAGGACCTAAAAATGTTCCCACTAGGTCAAAATTTACTGCCATCACTAAGCTTGTGGAGACATAGTCTCCATAATGTAGTGAATACCAGAGCCACACACACACAAGCTTCCTAAAACAGATAAATATGTCTGTTCTCTTACTGACATTCTCTGTGGGCAAAGGTCCATTGATCTTCTGAACGTTCACGTCAACCATGTGAGATCTTCTGCTCTTTAATTTTAAACAGAGGGCGAATGTGGCTTGTAGCTCCTGTTATCACCTTGCCACATGTATTTAAACCTGAGGTTTTCAGCTGTAATATTACAACACAAACATCTGTGCTTTATTTGTGTAATTTTCTGTGATTTATTCCAGTCACAACAGATCAAAATTATGAAGTCAGGTGAAGTTAATCACAAAAGGACTTCAGTTCCAAACCACTGCTGCCTAAATTTTACCCTACATAGGGAGCTGTTTTCAAAGACAGGTCAGTCCACAGATCTGTTCTCTGTCTCCTCTGACAATCACCCTTATTTATACCCAGAGCGGCTCATTAATTACTCTCACCCTCAGTCTTCAGTCAATAAAACACAAATGTTCAGATCAGTATGTTGTCTTTATCTTTTAAAAGCACCTGTAGAGATTAATGCTTGTTTTTTCATTTAGCTTAATTCTCAATAAACGTAGCTAATGAATTACAGCAGGTAAATAGTTGCTTTCAGATAATAAACCGCAAATACACAACCCTGTACTTTTATCCCAGTTTGTTTAGTTGTCAAATAATATCCAAATATGAAAGCAGAAATTTCAGAGGTTGGTCAACCTTTGTCTAACTTTGTCTTTGACGTTCATAGAAACATAATTAGTAACATTTTTTGTGATACGAGTTATTCTGTCAGAAAAAAATTGATGACAAACACTCTGATTGTTTGTATCTCAGTTGTTGGTATCCAATAATATTCAAACCCTCATCCTAAGATCTTAAAAGACCCCCTTCTCACCCCCTGCTGTGTTTTTTTTTTTATTTGACCAAAACTGACAGATACAATACAATCATCATTACAAAGTACAAGGCAGAAACTTCAGTGTAACACACATTAACACACAGTACATCATTAACCCCGTGTCACGCATTAAAGGATGAGATATATCGCCGTGGAGATCAGGTACCCTAGCAACAGCATGTATCTGTCACAAGGAATATAATTCTTTCAGATTTGTTTTAATTGGTGCCGGTTGCACATTCGTCTCTGTGTTAGCGGCTGTGATTTTGTATTTTTAGAGTCTGTGATTGGAACAAATGATGGTGGTGTAGCTACAGCCATCGCCAATGGAGGAAAACGGCTTTTTTTGTGCCATTAGTGTGCGCTGAATTCCCTCTGGAAGTGTTGCGGCTGTTACAGTTCCATAAAAATGCAGATTGTGACATTCTGTGCGGATGAGAGGAGCACACAGAGGTTGTGTTGCTCCAGTTCTCTGTTTAGAGTAATTAACAGACCTGGACAGCAGTCGTCACCTTGTCCTCGATACTCTGCGTGATGGGGACGGGTCCTGCAACATAAAAACTGTGTTAGTTTCACACGCAGGGAGATATTTGCAAACAGAAAGATTATGGGTGAATTGTGACTCACGGCTGTATGGAAATAGGCTTTATTGAGTCACATCGGAGACTTTTGTGCACCGTTATTGTGTGGAAAGGAGTTAAATTTGTTTAGTTGGTGGAGCATTGCGTGTAACTTAAATGTACAGTAAGTCGCTTGCGTTTGCTAAATGCCAGGTAAGAGCAGGTTTAAATCAAACCTAGCGATAGTAATAATTTTAACTTGTCATTTAAAAAATATATATATATTATATTTAGTATGTTAGTATATTACAAACTCAATGACAGTCAGTGGTTATACTGTATCAAACTCTACTATAACAGAGCACAGCATATTGAGCAGTACCATAACAAGCTATTTCCTTTCTAAACAGGGAACATTTATCTTTCAAGGCTCCTCTTGATGTTGTTTATCATTTAGACGGGACCCCACAGGTTCAGCAAATGTGTCTGTGTTTCTGTCTGTGTCAGCAGAGGCCGTGTGGCGCATCCTCAGCCCCTTTCCCTCAAATGAAAGACCACCACCTGTGCCCACCATAAAGCTTCATCTCCTGCGAGTTTGACTGACCACCGAATATTCAGAAGTGTTAAAGCAGAAACGACATTTCCTCACAAATAAGTATCTGCTGAATGTCAAACTTGGCTAAATTAATCTAGCTGCTCTGAAAGCAAAACCCATCACAGTTTAAACATCCCATTTCTGCTTAAAGTGCAAAAAATTGGTCCTGCAGAAGTTTTGTAGAAGTCTAAGAAATGTTTAAGCTGCAATATGTAACCTGTGCCTCTCTGTCGCCATCTCTGTTCGAGATGTAAAACTGCAGCTTACTTTATAAACTTTTATGAAGTGTGTAACTTTTAAATGAAGGCATTTCCTGGGAAATTAGACCTGACAGCTCAACTTATAAATTATTATGATTATTTATTAACTTAGTTTTTAACAAACAATTACAGATTGTAGCTTTAATTATTCAATCTAGTCTTGAACAATACAGAGGTGACTGTGTTCTGCATTTACTTTAATTACAGTATTTAAAACACTTTCTTACCCTGACATGGCAGTTATAAGGCGTCCGACCCCTAAACATTATGTCCTAGGGCAAAAAGTCATTGTGGATTTCAAATACTTGCCCCACTCATACCTGTTTATTTTACCATTAAGAAAATGTGTTTGAGGACTTTGTGCAGCGTGACGTTTGTGTGTGTGAAGCCAACAGAGAAATGCAGGAGAAACTATCACAGTTTCTCTGTCTGTCCCACTGACGTGTCGGTGGCAGCATTGCAAACCCAAAGTCTTTCGCATGTTCTTTAACAACCTGGCAGCTGCGACACATCTGATTGGACGGCCCTTATCGCCGTGGCGACACTGCCGCCGCATTATATTTTTAACCTGTGCCGAGACAATAGAGCCAGGTTTGGTGTCAGTCACAAAGTTGTAGTCGCAGCGGTTGAGTCGTGTGTGAATGTGTGTGTCAGCCCTTGCGATGACACGTTTCCTGTGAAGATTCTCCTCAGATGACCGACAAAAGTAAAAAAGTTTTTGTTGAAGACCTAAAGTTCCTTCAGCCTCCACAGATATCCGGGAGTTAGAGCTGCTTTACTACAAAGATCTGTGAACACGCGTCTCCTCCAACTGACAGACAGGAGTCAAAACATCAAACCTGTAATGAAATAAAACTACAACTTGCTACCATTATTTCTTGAGCCAATAAAATGATTTGCATCATTTGCTAATATTTATGGCTTATTATTTGTGGTATAATGCTTGAACAATACTCACCCTGAGAAGATACAAGAACTTCTGAAGGTGTTTACAGATGATTGAAGCTCTCTGTGATCTTCTGCTCTGTCAGTAGGAGTCCCTTCACTATGAGCTACAGTAACAGAGAAGAAGATAAACAAAAACACATTTATATTTCTAATAATTACAATCAGAACTTCAGTTAGACACACAGCATGTTTCACACACCATCAAAACCTCTGATTTATCTGGTAATAGAGAGAATCTTTAGTAATGTGATGTGAAGGAAACTGAAAGCAAATAAATAACACAAAAATAACTCAGTCATGTTCAACCGGCGGCTGGTGTAAAACAAGGTTAGAGGACATCTGCTGTGCTTCTCAACACACAGACCAAAGTCACCTTGGGTTGCAATCTGCTGTGAAGATGAAAATCTGAACAAGTTAGTTTTAAAACACACATGTACCGTGTTTCTTGTTTTACAGTCTATTAGCGCAGAAATGATATCAAAAATGATTTAGCATAAAACCTACAGAATAGTTAGATATACTGTCAATAATGTGTTGAGTAATGATGATGTTTTGTGTTGTTTATGCATAAATTGAGTTTAAACATGTGGACGCTTTAAATTGTAAGCAAAAAACATGAAGGTGAGAGGGAGGGAGAGTGAGAAAGAGAGAAAGAAAGAGAGATACTGGTGTTCTACTTATGATTTCATCTGTTACTGTAAACTCACTTTCTTCTGATATGGACTGAAACACAACATGAGATTATCACTGTGGCATGTTTATTAAATTCTGCCAAAAAGCTTTTGTTAAATATATGGTACCGATATATAGTGTTACGTTGTTTCCACGGTGTTGCTAAGTGGTTGCTACAGCAACCTACACACTTAAGTTATTTGTTTAAATAAGTTTTAGTAATGGTTAACCTAAACCCAGCTAGTAACTCATCTGGTTTCTCTCGCAGGTGTGACGTCTGTCAAACTCAAGATGTTGAACTGTTGCAGACAGCAGAGAGTCAGTCACAAGTCTTCTAGCGTCATCTATAGCCATTGAATTCTTCACATAATAAGCTGGTTGTTGGGGGTCTGCAGATAAACACTGCCGGCTCTGAGCTCTCGGCTGTCAGTAGATTTGTAGCTGCAGGCGGACCAAACTAAGATGACATTTCAGGAAATCCATAATCGTCAGAGGCCTTTAGAGAAACGAACCCATGGGATGGAAAAGACAATTAGCAGCATTTCTGCAGTGATGGGGAGCAGGAGCATGAGGGGCTGGAGGCTGGAGACCCCCGACGCATCCACAGCCACCTGTGAAAAACAAGAAACGGTTGAAACCTGAGCGTTATTACACAGAAAACTGAACATTGCCAGGGAAGCTTGTTTTAGGCATAAACACTAGAGCGCTATGTGAACACACAAACATTATTTAAAGAGACTGAATGAAAGAAATATGCCAGAAATATTCCCTAGAAATAATGATACATATTTTATATTCCACATATTTCATATCCTCTGTTTTGCGCTCACACTTTTGCCAAGAGTTTTGCAAGTAAGCTACTAGATTAATCTAATCTTTTGGTAACTGGGTAACTAATTTCCTCTGCTAAATTGCTTCATTTTTCTGGGAACAGTTTAATAAACTGAATTTCTAAAAGAGTTTCACGTGCATTAACTGAAATGAACTATTCAATTGCTTTGAACTATTCGATGGTTTTACAGAAAATACATTTTAGCACGAGAGAACAGACAAATAAAATGTCAGTTGCTTCTGGAAAACTGCACATGTTCACTGCAGAACGGTGCACCGTTTTACAAACTGTTCCCTGCTCTGGAAATTTTGTGGTCAGTAATTAACTTCCATAAGACAGATCAGGCAAAACTGATCTGTTATCACTTACACACCACCCCAGACCGTTCCAGAGCGTGTGAAACACAATGAAATGTTTAGTGTTATACAGTCAAGCGGTACAAACAAAACACATCATGGCAAGATGATAAAACATGATAAAAATAGTCCATATGACTAGTGTTGCATTCTGTGCTGCGCGTCTCGCAAGATGTGTGAACACGCAAAACCACGTGAAATTAAACAGCTGCAGGGAAGATTTTCATTAAATAATGTTTCCGCTGTTTTATGATAGTTTTATTTTTAGCTTCAAAAACCACAAAATGCGCTCATTGTGTGGAAAACATCTCCATTTTCGTTCCTTTTCAACATCTACTCACCACCAGATTCTGTAATAATAATAATCTAGAGTTAAAAAACTGATGCAACCTTATCATCTAACACGCGCATTACATGCATGAGCGACGCATCTAACACCTGCTCTCCTGCAGCAGTTATGCAACAGCATCTCAGATGCTTTAACATCTTCCATCCTGACCTCCAATGCAGCATGACTGCTACTGGTGACTTTTTCCATCAGTTACTTCTATAATAAGCAGAGCTCAGACATGAGTTTCTATGACGGACGGCGTTCATGCCCACGCGCTTGTTGAGACACAGATGGCGCAGTATTTTGGTGGCCGTTTGGTTCTCTGCGTAGGTGTCGATATTGTACTACATGTACAGAATAACCCTCTGCAGTCTTGAGTTACGTAAAGTTTAACTGCGTCTCGGCTTCCAAAAGTTTCCCAAAGCTTTTCATTCTGTGATTCAAAAGACACAAGATTCACCGTCGAGCGGTTAGGAGTATCAAACACAAAAGATGTTTTCAAACAGCGAACGCACCGCGATTTAAAATAAAAAAACACCCCGTGAAACATCATGCAAGTCATAAATTGATTTTTTTTTCTACAAACACATTTCTTTCCACAACTCAAATGTTTATACATTTAAATTAGTATCTGATATTTTGTTCATATTTGAATCTCAATATCCAGTGAGCGTTGCTGGTGTTTTTCCGGCATTACATCAGTTTCATTGTCAATATGGCAGGTAACTGGATTATCTAGGACAGGAAAATTGGAACATCGGAACGTTGGAAAATTCTTTTCAGTTTATCAGCAATATTCTCATCAGTAATATGTTCTTTTCAAAGCAGCAGAACATTTAAATAAGGAACACACAGATGTGACAATTCTGCACCCAAACCTAGTGAGCTGCCTATGTAGACAGCGTTTTAAGGCATCATAAACACACTACTGAGGTTGCAGATTACTCTTGAAGACATCTGATGTCTATAGCCAGCGTTAATCTGTTACTGAGAAGGCAATCCCAGAATGCATTGCAACAACTGTGGAGCATTTACCGATATTTGTGTGTGTGCTGTATATACTTATCCTAATAAATAACTGGGAAGCAGAGGAAGATGATCCATGTCAAAGGTTTTGGGAAAGCCCGGAACTCCTATTAATTAAACAAATTGGTTTAGACAGTCATTTACCTGTAAAGTTTAAGTAAATACTTTTATGGTTTTATCTTGTATTGTGTATGAAATTGTCTTGTGTTATATTAGCTGCAAGCAAATTGCCTTCAGGAAATGAATAACAATGAACTGATTAGCATATCTTAGCAACATATCAAAGCAACATGTTAAAAACAAACTCAAAAAATCAATCTTATGCACTTTATGAAAGGAGAGAGATTTTGTGTGACCTCTCTGTGTCACTGTCCTGTTCAACATCAGACACTTAATGTGGTTCAGCTTCAGTCTGGATGCTGTCTTAGAAGGTAGCTCCCTATGTAGGCATTAGACAACAATCTAGGTAATTGACTAGGTTTTAGAACAGAGCCAGAATGTTGCTACAGCAACAATAAGATAAAAAACTGTCTGTTTTAGCCTCACAACCTCCAACGTGTGAGTGTGTATCTCTCCTTTAAATCTTACAGACTGAAAATAATGAAATCTGTTTTTAAAATCTATATTTGTATATGAAGCTGTACTGGACAGAGTTTAAATGTTATAATTTATTATTAAAATGCATCCGGGGCTCGATTGGTGTCAACACCGAAACCTAAATCGTCTCAATTGTTCACAGCAGAAAGTCACTAACCAACCGGTGTGAGCTGCAGGTGAGAGCAGGTGGAGTTATTGAGTCGCTTCCTGGACCTGCAGTCGTCGCTCACGGCCTGCAGGGATGGTGAGCACCACCGAAACCATAAACCCATGAATGAAACGACAGAGAGACAGAAGAGGTGAAAGACAAACATGAAAGGTACAATATGAACGTGTCTAAAAAGTGTCGTTCGACGGGAGGGGCATGGAGACAGAAAACACACGTGTGGGCGGAGAGAAACTCGCTGTGTCGCATGCTAGCAGCAAGACTCCAATTAACACCTCACAAACCCCTGCAGATGCCCTTCAATGCGCCCTTAAGAGTGTGCTCCCTTGACCCAGAACTGCTGCAACAGAACAGAAGGCTGAAAGATTCAACATGCTATCTTCTCTTTTACGTGACACCCACCTAGTGAGCAAAGGCTCCGAGCGGCGCTCAGAGAGAAGCTTTTAATGGCCATTAATGGCTCGTCTGGACCACTGTGACGCCGCCACTCAGCCTCCTCCGCTGTCTGCGTTTTCTTCCGCCACTCAACGCACTCGCTCGCTTGACTCTGATAGCTGTGCTTTAATCCAGGGATCACTGATATGGCAAAGTTCTTCAGGCAAGGTCGGCATTAAACAGCTCAGTGATTGGTTTAAAAAGCAGCAGCGTTGTTCCGCAGCGATGACTGACAGACGCTCAGTTTTGAGGGCACGTCTAGAACATCCTGACTTGATCTTCAGAGCGAGACACGATGACAGACACTCAGAAGATCCTGCGGTGATGAAACACAGTCAGTTCTCCAGATCATTTCTTGTCCAAAACTCATGGTTTGTTCACATAAAATTACACAAAAAATGGCAACCTGTTAAAAAATTGTTCTTTAATATGCAACAACACCTGTTGATGTTGTTTTGGCAGAACAAAGAAAGAGATTATGTAATGACATGCTGGGCTTTTAAATGCCACAGTTGTGTGTTTTAACATTTGCTAGGTGAAAAATGAAAGTCAACTGTGAACATTAGATAAAGTGACAGTAATGTGAGACTTAACACCACCAACACCACCAATAAGAAAGTTTTACAGTAGATTATTCTAAAACCCATCAGCTTTATCATTTCTATAACAATGCACCTCATATCTTGTCACATTTATCTGAATTAAGCAGATAAAGTGAGTTAACAATAGTGACACTGCAACCAAAAACACACAACCGCAGCTCCAAAACACACAACCATTCTTGCTCAGCCTTCAGTGCAAATGCGTTAGACGCATTATTTATAGATGCATGTGTGCCTTTACACATTTATCCTGGGCTGAAACAAACAAGCATTATGCTGCAACATTTCACTGCGTTTATTGGACACTCCGACGATGGAAGCCTGACTTAATGACCAGGAGAGACGGACAGAAGCGCAGACGCGTGATGCGCAGACGTCTGATGCGCACACGGTAATCAACAGCACACATTTCCTGTTCTGCTGATACCCGCGTCTCTCTCACGCCCAGCGGCTCTTATCACCGAGGAGATGCTGACAGAATCCACCCAGAAAAACTCAGCCGCAATAAAAATCGCTGCGTCGCAGCACCTGCTTTATCTGTCGGCACTTTTTCTGTCACATTTCAACACCGCATGCACACCGAGAAGGTTCTGAACTTCGTTAAAACTTTAAGATTTTGGAAAGCGAGCTGGAAGCCACGATTTGTGAAACAATTAGGAGAAGACGATTAAAGGATGGGCTCAGCCCAAAGAGGGATTTTCTCATTAAGTCAAGCTGCACATACAAAAATCACAACAGTAATAAGTATAAGACTTTAAAGAATGTATCTCTTTGAAGCTGAACAACAGATTGTGTGGAAAGAAAATATAAAAAAACGTTTTCTATATTGTTTTGTCTCAGAAGACATTTATGAATCCACATAAAACATATTTACTCATTGAATGCACAGTTAGTCGCCTAAACCGTGGATTAAAGTGTCTGCCAAATGTATAACTGTATATGTGAGAACGCTTTATGCTTTTTGAAACATTAACATTTAGGTACCTTCAGAGGCATTCGGCTGAAGAAAGAAAGTCATATACGGTACACCAGGGATGGCATGATGTCAGTAAATAATAAGAAAACTCACAGGGTGAACTATTAAGATGTTGTTAAAGTCTAAATTAAAAAGGCAACACACGCCAAAACCTGTAAATGTTATACCGACTTCAGTTCAGATGAAAACAGGACCAGTGTTTTCATAAGAACTCAAACTCTGCTGAGAGTGTTTTACAGACACAAGGCTATATTTATAAGAAGGTCACCTTAAATTTTAAGAAACCTTCTAATTATGAAAGAACCGCAACTCAATAGATTGAATCCTTATCTGAGGCAGCACAAGAGATTTAACATTGCCCTCCAATGTAGCTCTGGATTATGCTAATCCAATAGCCATTCATCTTCTCTGGCAAAACCTCCTTTCAAAAGACAGACGCTCACAACACTAATGAGATTATGAGACCACAGCAGAAAGCAACATTTCCAGGGACGTTTTTTGGAAGGGAAGTGTAAGAGTATCGCTGTCTGTGTTGTTTTAACACCTGTCACTCTTATCGATCCGTCAGACCTGATACCGTTCAACCCTGCCCACACGCGCTCACTCAATCTCCCGAATGCCGGTGCGAGGGCACGGAGTCAGTGACTGGCATTGATCGGTCATTTGTATGCAACGGAACGTGCAAGGGCTGTTCTTTAGCGAGGATAAAATTGCTTCTAGATGTGTGCGTGGGTGTCGCTGTGTCATTAGAGGGCTCGCTGCTGACTTTCTACCCACACGCCGGGATCTGGTCCTCTGAAGAACAACGTAATCCTCCCGAGCCGAGTCAAAAGCGGACGGATGGTGGGTGGATGAAGTACTGCAAACCGTGGAGGAGGAAACAGAGCCGTACGGTTTGATGCACAACTAGAACTTTGGGGCATCAAAGTGGTTGGTTACGGGTGATGGACGACCAGGATGTTCACCAGAGAACGTAGGTCTGCAAAAAAGCACCAAACAAAAGCCCTTGTGGAACGCTGTGGAGCAAAAATAGACAAACGGATGAATTCTGCCCGGTAACGTCATCAAGACACGAACATGAGGAACGATAATTAAATGGCCCAATTCTCATAAAATATTTACTCTAAAGACTGTTCACACCAGACTCGATGCAAGTGAAACTTTCACACACAAAATGAGTTTTTCTCTACAACTGAAAACAAAACACACTTTTATAGTACTTTTAAAAAATGTTCTTAAATACTGTAGCAATGCCATAGAACAACTATTTTTGGTTCCCTAAAAAACATTTGGTCAACGTTTTTCTAAGAAACACGTAGCTTTTTATGGTTTAAACTTTTTTTTCTAAAACAGTATGAGGGTAAACAACGATTGTATATATTTTGATACATATTAACACTGTATGTTTATTGTAAGTAGGTGATTTTTGGAGGAAAACACCAAGCAAATTTCCTTAGCAACTTATTTGGCCAATAAACCTGAATTTTGATTTCAAACAATTTCACACCAAAACTATTAACACAGTGTGAAATTGAGAAAAATCACAATAACGCCTCCAAATAAAAAAAAACAAACAGATCATCACAGTGATATATTTCAAATTCACTGTAAAAAGTTTTGAGACGCGTCGTACAAACTAGAAGTGTGTTTGGATTTTTTGAGCTGGTGTGAACAGCCCTTGAGTCTCAAACCTTCTCACTGGAAACAATGGCTAACAGAAGCACAGATGTCTATAAATACATGCAATGACATCTCTCATTGAACAGAGCAAATGGGGCAATTACTTGGTGAGATTCCCAAAGAGGAGCTGGTCTCACAGAGAAACCTGAAGGGAGACGTGTTCAGGGTTCAGAACGTGTGACGTCTCTCTTCAGCCCAAATCAATTTACACATCAGCTATTCTGTCCCCCAGCGCGCACACACACACACACACACACAAGCTCAGACACACACACACACACAAGCTCAGACACACACACAAACAAGCTCAGACACACACACACAATCTCAAACACACACACACACAAGCTCAGACACACACAATCTCAAACACACACACAAGCTCAGACACACACAATCTCAAACACACACACATACAGAATCTCAAATACACACAATCTCAAACACATACACACACAATCTCAAACACACAAGCTCACACATGCTCAGACACACACGCACACACACACATTCAGAATCTCAAACACACATAATCTCACACACACATACACACACACACACAATCTCACACTTTTGAAAGAAATTTCCAATAATGATATAAAAAAACTTATAAAAACAGTAGTTTTGGGTTAAAAACTTGACTTTAAATTTTTAGTTTTGTAATAGTTTGTAGCAGCATGCAACCTTTATTGCTTTTATCAAAACGTTACTATTACAGGCATTTACCTGCGTCATGTGAAAACTAACAGCCCAGCCTTCCTTATAAATCCAACCACTACGTCATATTACAACTGGATCTTTAAAACTACAATAAAGCGTTCATGTTCCTCTTTCAAATTGATAGCATGGAGCTGATCTTCTATAAGCAGTTGAAACTTTTTGAAAAGCTCAGGAAGGTCAAACGGCATCATTACTGGAGATATCAAAGCACAGCTATGACTGATCTCTCCAGACAGCAGCACAGCACACAGTCAGAGGTAATGACCCTTTCAATATGCTCTCATCACACGCCGATAGATACACTGAGATAGATACACTGAAAAAAACAAGTGTGAAAGACACTTTAATATTCAGCAGAAGTCCAATATGAATGCTGAACTCACAGTAGTGTGTTTTTTTGTTG
>JBAJNP010003150.1:0-19605 GCA_036877545.1 Yasuhikotakia modesta | reverse complement strand
TATTGGACCTCAGGTGAACGTTCCTGGCCCGTGGTGCTGGTGGAAGAGACGAGGGCTTCATCCAGTGCCTAAAAGGTGAGCAAGAACATCGGAGGTTTGAGAGTGTTGCTGTGAGAACCGTGATGGACCATAACACGTCCTGAACTTCCACATCTTCAGAGAAGAACTTTAAACCCAACAGATTCTTACTGATGCACCATTTTATTTCACACAAAATATTCTCATTTCAAAATGAAGTCCTACAGAAACCAAGCATTCATACAATTAGCCTTTAAGTTCAAACCTTAGAGTTAATAATACAGAAAACAGCCCTTGCCTTCTCTATTAATATTAATTTTGCATGACCTTAGATTTTGATCTTCTTGGAGACTGGACACTTTTAAACTGCTGAATGTGAGTCGAATTGGAAGTTGAGGGTTCTGTGAATGATTCAATGCATTATATGATAAAGACATTAAAAAAGAAAAATGCAATTGATAAAAACTTACATCAAATACATCTTACATGTAGCTGCTGCAGGAACACTTAGAAACAACCAGACGTCCTTCTGTGATAAACTTCTGCTTTTAAAGCGCCTCACTGGATCGTGCATGAGGAAACATGGCCTGTGCTCTGAAAAACAAAGACTTAATGTGTAATGGCCGACAACAGAGTAGAACATGAGGTAGAGTTACGAGACACCGCTCTACAACTGATACTCTACATGAACTACAAGAAGCTACATGTTGAAATGCCCTGGAGAGACCACAGCTGCCTGGAAGGACACATGCAGAAAGTGAGAGACTGCTCAAAAACTGACAAACAGAGGCAAGAAGAGGGAGCAAAATAGAAACACCAACACACAGCTTCTCCTCTCCTGATATCTGGCGCTTTGTGTTGCGAGAAGATAAACGATTTGGAGCTGCGTGGGATGCATTCCCCCAGGAAGCCGCAACAATGCCAAGATGTTGATGAAGGGTGCTGGTGGAGGAGTGAATGAGGGAGTCGAGGGAGTAGAGGAAGAGGAGCAGGATGTTTGTGTGGAGGAAGAGGAGCATGGTGTTTGTGTGGAGGAAGAGGAGCATGGTGTTTGTGTGGATGAAGAAGAGCATGATGTTTGTGTGGAGGAAGAGGAGCATGTTGTTTGTATGGAGGAAGAAGAGCATAGTGTTTGTGTGGAGGACGAAGAGCATAGTGTTTGTGTTAATGAAGAGGAGCAGGATGTTTGTGTGGAGGAAGAAGAGTGTGGTGTTTGTGTGGAGGAAGAGGAGCATGGTGTTTGTGTGGAGAAAAAAGAGCATGTTGTTTGTGTGGAGGAAGAGGAGCATGGTGTTTGTGTGGAGAAAAAAGAGCATGTTGTTTGTGTGGAGGAAGAGGAGCATGGTGTGTGCGTGGAGGAAGAGGAGCATGGTGTGTGTGTGGAGGAAGAGGAGCATGGTGTGTGTGTGGAGGCAGAGGAGCATGGTGTGTGTGTGGAGGAAGAAGAGAGTGTGTTTGTTTAGAGAGTAAAACATGGTGTATGTGAAGTGGGCTGCATGGGTTAAAACGGACATGATTTAATGGGATATAAGAAAGGTCTCAACACCTTTTAGAGGCAAACAGGGTCCTGTAGAACCAGAACTGAGAGATGAGAGCTGGTCCCTGTTTGGCATTTTACTGCACACCTCCCCAAAGACATCCTCTCAGAAATCAATGGTTGGCAAAGACTTCCATATCTGGGCTCATAAGCACTATTGTATGGAGCATGAATGGGGCTGCGCATTGGAGATTGTGGGCTGTCAATTGTCCCCATGTAAACCGCTGTGGAACGTGCTGGTTTTATCCTCAGGCAGGTGAGGCAGGACAAATGCCTGAGGGGCAAAAAATCGTTTGCTCTTAAAGGCCCTTACGGTCTTTGATGGCCTTTCTGTGTTCCATGGAAAAGTCCAACTAATTACTGGCTTTGAAAACCAAGAGCAGGATCAATACCAGCAGCTGGATTTCTCCCGGGGCGTCTGTGTAAAGAGCTGAATTGGTCCGCCGGGTCACGACACCGATTTAAAATGGCAACATTTACATTCGCACAAGCCCCTCTAAGCTTTCCCATCTCCGGCCCTGCGGTTGTGTGAAGACTCTGTAGCCCTTTTATTTTCCTGGAGAAGACATGGAAACTCATAAACTAAAATTTGTGCACAACAGAACATCATCCCACAGGCAGGAAGGCAGCGGGAAGCGCTTCTGATGTTCTGTGTCATCCGATACCATCAAACTTTACGTATCAACTTTGCTCTTCAAGCTGCAGTTGGGGGGGGTTTGGGTCAGGTGAGGACACAACACAACAAATGACAACAACCCAACACAGCAGCGCACAAACGTCACAGAACATCTTGTGCGTCCTACTTATTTAGCAGTTTTGGTTGGTATAATTCATCCACTAAGCCAATAAATAATGAATACGTGAAACAAAATGGAAACAAAGAGGCGGCACTTAGCGGTTGGAGTTTGCATCAACAAGGACGCCCATTAGCATAACTCCATCAACTAATCACACATCCCACGCCTCGTCTTATTTCTGTTCCCTGTTCTCTTAAATGACAGACATATGAGCAAACCTGTACAACACACACAGCCTGTCACAGATCTCTGGTATTTCTTGTCTTGTATAATGGAAATATAAGCTGTACGCAACACAAGGTCTCTAATTCGCTTAAGGTGTTATAGCTGAAGCGGTTAGAGCAGCGCCACCCACATGCTCCTATCTGCTCCTATTCAGAAATCATTTAATCCTGACAGTAATCTGTCCGTCTGGCTCGCTCAGAAAGAGGCCACCGCAAATTCGTTGAAGAGTCAAAAGAGGCACATGTCCTGTGGTACCCAGTTACCTTAAAATGAGGTCAAAAATCATCGTTGCCAAGCAGAGACGCTTATAATATCAAATGGCTAATAATCATTTAACAGCAAAGGTTTTAACAATTTCTGAGCATAAACACACACACACACACACACACACACACACACACACACACACACACACATGACGATCGCTCTCCAAGAGTTTGTGCTTTAACAAGATTTTGACACAGAAGCTTATGCAATCTATTGCATGTGGGAGTTTGTATTTGAGGCACAAAACCAGATTTAGATAATCTTATATAGCACTTCCTACACACAGACACATTTTGTGGCCGGTGCTGACCTAACATTTGCTGCAGAAACCCTGTTCGTACAACTCAGGAGATTGTTATGATATGCAGCAATTTTATTTTAACATCTACAACAGTTCCTGCAGAAACACGCTTAGAAAAGTGTCCAGTTCAAGCAATTATTTGAAAACAAAACGACTGTGAAACAGCACAGCCTCTACAAACACACAAACAGCGACACTGTGAGAATTACCTGCAAAAAATGTATGACTAGAGAAACTGAATGTCTTCTTTACAAAAAAAAACTGCTATTATCTGATCAGAACAAGCTTTAACCTTTAGTAAATCATCAGATATCAGTCTGTCAGGTGACTCTGCTGGAGTGAATTTGCAATGTTGTATTTCATGCAACTGTGACAGAAAACCCAGAATGAATAAGAGGAAACATCAAGACTCAATTTGATAGCAACTAGCTTATACTGTCTGAAGTTCATCTGTGACTCAAGCGACACGGGGGAGAAAATTTGTCCAGGTAAACAGACAGTTATCCCGCTACTTAATCACCAGAGATCGGCAGTAGCTCACATCCAGCTTGTAATCCACAGTTATCCGGCCCGCATCTGTCTTTTCCCCGAACATTTTTTTTCCAGTAGAGCCATGCCAGACTTGATTTATGACACGTCTGTGTTGCTCAGAGGGTTGGTGGGGGGGTTTCTAGGGGGAGAGACACAAGGCTGAGCGGGGAATACAGTTTGAGGTGGCATCGTAAAGTAGAGCAAAAACTTTATGAAAAATGGGTTTGCAAATATATTTTTTTCCTGCGCTGCTCCGAAGTTAAAATCGTAGCCTTGTTTGGCTAGCATGCTCCGCTATGAGGGGGAGGGAAGCTTTCAAACTGGAACAAAGGCAGAAGTTCTAAACCTTTTTTGTTTTACTTTGTTGTCTTTGCTTGACGTTACGCACCGCATCGACCGCATTCTCGCATGCTTGATTTTGGACACGGTTTGGCCCTGGAAAAGGGAATTCAAAATAACAAGACCTCCATCCTCCACAGACGTGTGTGAAAATCTGTCCATCCTCCCAAAGAGACCGGTGGGTGTGCGTGCGGCCCGCCACCCACGCAGCTCTTCAGCACGCATGTGTGTGCCAATACGAAATGAAAAAGAAGGAATAAAAGAGGGATGTCGGAAAGGTTGGAGATGGAGGAGGTGCTGAATGTCACCATGGCAACAGGAGCCAGTGAGTGATAAGCAGCACCGAGTGTTGAAGCGTTTCACAGCCATATCTCTGTTTATGGAAACGCTCAGGGACGAGCCAGCAGACAGCGATCAAGCTGCGAAACGCTCTCCCACAGCACCGATCGCATTGTGCCAAGCCAAGGCGATCTCAAGCTGTCTCTCATTTGCAATTGTGGAGGAAAAACAGTGATCAGCACTCAATAAAACGCTGAAAAGAAAGTTTTGGGGGTGCCTCTGTCAGATGAGATGAGCTCGGTGGAAAGCAACCTGAAAGATGTCATTATTTTTGACATTTGGAGAATTATTTATCAGCTCCTTGAGTATAAACCAAACAGACCTTTAACTGTTCAATGACGCGGCGTCTCTTGCATAATCACTTAGCGAAACGCTTGTGCGGTTTTGAGTGTAAGTGCTCAAATTAATGTTCCGTGTATAAATGATCTAATGTCAGCGTTCATTTAAATGCCTTAATGCAATTAAAATATTGCAAACGGCACAAACCGCTAATGATCATAAAAACACAAGATAACGAGAATAACATGTTTGCTCAGGAGCCCAATTATAGTTTAGATATAGTTTATTATTTTCATTCACATGACTGCTACTGACTTTTTGACATTACACACAACTGATCGTGTTGCTTACAAGCGTTAGAATCCAACATACAGCTGATGGTTCTCGGACAAACATTGACAGAACGCATACGGTCATCTGCAGGTGAAAAATAACAGGGTTAATAACTCCATGATGTACAGTACACACAATCTGTTACAATTCTTACATTCATTGACCTGTTGAAACGACCGGCAGGTGGGCAGATGTACAGACGCAGATACAAACAGACGACATGGCTAAAGACGTTTTCTAAATGTTACACAAAGGTCATTCATCAACTTTTAAACAACATCGATTACTCTTGCAGTTTCAAAGCTTGTGTTTCTTACAAGGTAAATGGTTTTAGACGGATTAACTTATTTCTCGTTTTTCTACAGCTAAGCGGCGCATGAATGATTTGTATACGTTGTTATGCATATATTCCTGATATATTCACATACGCATGATGATGAGGAGTTATGTTTTCCTAAGGCAAAGCTTTATCAAATCACTCTGAGAGCTGCTAAGAATGTGTCATCAAGCCCACAGTGGGTGAATTTATATGATTAGCATGTGTGATAACACAACTGATATAAAACCATTTTAACATCCAACCAGAGGTGCTGAAAACCCTCAAAAGTGCACTTACCCTCAGGAAACGGCTTTTACAACAATTATAGTGTGATTGTTTTAACTCTTTAGGAATAAAATTCCATAACCATTTGTATCACTATTTTGGGAAAGTTACTTTGCTGCTTATTTGACTAAACCTGTGTCCCAGTAAACCACGACTTCATGACAGATGATGAGCAGATGTGGTCAGAAGAAACAGGTGTCTGATGAAAAGGCTCCCGCAAGTCGGAAGTCTTCCCGCATGAGCACACAGAAGAGACGTTGCGGCAGGGCTTTGGAATATGGGGCGGGACGCGGAACGCAGGTGCGGAGAAGAATTTCCCGTCCAGCAGGGGGCGGAAAATCCAGAACCGGTTTCCTGTCATCCGTAGAGCCGCTGGTTTCCTCTTCCATCGGAGACAACAGAGCGGCCTGCACACAGAATCACATCACAGTCTAAACACACACAATAACGTAGGTTTTATTAAAGAACATCTACAATCACACAAGAAGGTTTTAAATACTTATAAAACTTATACAAGAAAAAAAAACGTATACAAGAAAGTTAAAGAGACGTAACAGCGTTTTTTTAAGTCACTTACAAAAAACAGAAGAAAAACTTCTCAGTAAAACATAAATGAGATTGTTAAGTCTTCAAACGTGTGGCAAACTGACACAATCTATTTTTTCAGCACAGGAACATGTTCCACTAATTGGCAAACCGATTGCAAATTTGTGTTCAGATGTCAGAGATGAAGCTGAGAAACACACTCAGTTAACACACTCTTATAGTTTTATCTGAAGGGTCTAACCCACAGCGTCTAACCCACAGCATCTAACCCACAGCGTCTAACCCACAGCGTCTAACCCACAGCATCTAACCCACAGCATCTAACCCACAGCATCTAACCCACAGCAATCTAACCCACAGCATCTAACCCACAGCATCTAACCCGCAGCATCTAACCCATCTAACCCACAGCAATCTAACCCACAGTACCTAACCCATCTAACCCACAGCAATCTAACCCACCAACCTCCACATCCAGCAGGAAACGCTTGAAGACAATAAAAAGAATCAGATAATGTTCAGTCAGATAACGTGCATGAAATGAACGGGAGGGAATCGTATCTAGAACATCAAAGCAGGTCCAGTTCCTAACAGCTAACAGCCCTGAGAAGAGCCGGTGGAGGGATCTGGGTGGTGTACTGTGTGTGTGTGTGTGTGTGCGTTTTACCTCATCGCTGTAGTCAGCCAACTGGACATATGACAGACAAGCAGTTAAAGGAGAGAAGAACAAACAAAAATATGATAAAAAAAAAATAAAAAAAAGTCTAAACCAGAACATTTTAAAAACGTTTGGATGCGCTTCATGCGGTAGAGATGCTGACTGTCACATCAGTTTTATTTCACATCAAGAACATGAAGCCTGTTTTTACAACCATTCAGAAAGTTGTACTGCTGTTAAAACAAAGCTCAAAAACATAAAAAAAATCACTCTCATGACTATAGCGTAGAAAAAATATGACTGCATTTATACTTTGTGGTAGTATTTGTTTAATTTATGCTAATGAAATGATGTAAACGCTAAAAATAACTATTGTGTTAATAAAGAAAATTCCAGAAAAAATCAGGAAGCGGCTGTGATGTCATTCAGTCATGAAAATAACAATAAGAGTTTTAAAAAGATTTTAAAAACAGGTTTGAATTCCTTTAGGCTAATTATTTTTTATTTTCTTTCTTCATTTTGAAGTGAAATAAAAGCCGGATGTGAAATCTCACATTATCTCTACATCTCTTCTAAAGGTCAATGCTAAAAAAAAGTTTTATAAACTTGCAAAGCAGTTTGTTAATAAACGAGAAAAATATCTGTTGCTTCATGCAGCAGTGCTGTAGGTGTGTGAGGTCACAGCACAGAGCGCTTATTTCACGACACCAACAACACCCCCCGAAACATGACCGGAGTCATGTATGATCTGTCATGATCAATGGTGTGAGGGTCAGTTCATGCACATGTACACGCAACACACATGTACACACGCAAACTCGTCCGCCTTCAGTAACTCAGTCCACAGACACCTGTCTCACATCACACAAGCTCTCTGCTCCTTTATCTGTATGTTTCTCAGTTGTCTGTATTCCAGGAAACCTCACCTCCTTTAAAACCCTGATTTCACATGATTTACATGGGGATGCTTGCGATAATTATTGCCTTGCTATTTACAGCCTGGCAACACACAGGGTATAATTTAGTACTCACACACACACACACACACACACACACACACACACACACACACACACACACACACACACACGGTAGTGATGGTGGGGGRGGCTAATTGAGGGAGTTTCAAGAAAACAAACACCATTTCTAACAGTAAAAGTAAACTTGTGAGAGCTACATCCGCTTCTGAACATGCCATGCACGGGAACCAACGGTTCTGTTTGACATTTAACACTCATATCACATTTTCAGCCTGTTTAACTGTAAATAGCTGTGAATTTAAATTTAAACTGGGCCATTAAACACAAGTGCATCCTGTGAATGATGATATAAATGAAAGTTTGTGATATTTATAATAAGCGAGATATATGACTGGCCCAGGGGTTCCATAAATATTCTGGAAAAGAGACTGTTGTGTTTTTGAGCCGACGAGATAATATTAAAACTTAACAATATATAATAAATATTAAGCGTTGTTTCTAAATAGATTGTAGCAAATCATTTTTACCTCAGTTTTAACCTCACCGGTAAGAAACGAATCATATTTTACACCAAAAATCAAAAGAAACAAAATATCCTCAAAATATCTCCTCAGAGTCTCATGACTCCTCTCACTATAACAGTTACTGTACGCTGATTATAACAGACACTAAACTTCTTTGTGATGCATGTTTATATGCCCAAATGTGCCACAAATAACCAAACTTTAGCTTAATAGTTAATAGTTATAGTTAATTACCAGCTAAGAGGGTCCTTCAGTTTCCCCCTGCGGAGATTATGGTTTACACTGACTGTGGTCACCAACACTAACCAACACTACCTAAGCTCTGCTCTGTGAGATAGGAGGGTCAAAACCTAGTGACACAACTTATAATCTGAATAAATGTGGCTAGAAACATTCAAAGGGGAGAAGACACATTCAAAAAGTCTATTTTTAAATAAAACCACTGGCGTGTTTAATTACCTTTGTGTCACATTATTGCACTAAATAAAATCAAGACATCTGCTGCATTTCATTAATTTATGTAATTATGACAAACAGCTTCTTAATATCAGTGGGTTTGCACTTTATTTTTATGCAACGACTCTCTTCATGCTGTTGAAGCCGGTATGAGACGTCACGTCACGTGTTGAACGTGTCAGATATCTGAAGTTTTCTTTTTCATAAACGCGACGGATCAGAGGAATTCTGGGACTCTTGACTGGTAGCTGTAAATGTTACGATCACACCGGATTCAACGGGCTTTGCGAGACGTGCTACAGCGGCACTGTGGGAAACGACAAGAGTGTGTGTGTGAGGTGTGTTTACCCGCTGAGAACTGACGAAAAGCTTATGAATGATGCTGCCGGCAGGACCTCGTCCTGCGCCAATCACAGGCACCTCTGGTTCCTCCAAAAGACAACTCACAAACCTGAGACACACAGACAGACACACTGGTCACACCTTCTCAAAATACACCAACATGCACAAAATACCACACATGAGATTAGGCACGCACACAATCACATTTGAATACACAATCGCACACACACACAATTGCTTGTGCACACACACAAATGCACACAGACACACAAAATCACACACACACACACAATCGCACACACACACTCCTCTGCACTGTGTCTTCCTGCAGGCAGCTCCAGGTCCCATCTTAATGAGGCTGCTGTGTCTCTATTGACCATCCTGCTATGGCCCCTGAGTGGCCCCTGGGAACTAACGAGTACCAGGAGAATTTCCTGACATGCCCTTGTGCCCCTGTCAAGCAAACCCCGTACAGCCCCGCCCCTCTCCTGCCCCAATCTCCCCGTGCCTCTGCTGCAGGAGGAGTGGCACTTTAAAGAGATTCGTCGGTGGTAAAAAAAGAGGAAGTGACACCCATGAACATGTTTGTGTCAGTGCTGCAGTACAAAACAGTGGTCTAAATACATTAAAATAAATAAAAGACAGGAAGTAGTTTTTGCATACTTTTACAATCATCAGTTTGTTTGTAAAAAAGGCATGACTTCAGTGAGCGCTCTTAAGCACATGTAGGACTTACTACATTTTGCCCAAATTTTGGTTTATTTCACTGTGCCTTTAGAAATAAAAGTGTGAAAATTTCACACATAGTTCTGCATTATTAAATGCATGTGCAAAAACAACAATAAACCATATAGTTTAGAACAGAATACAGTTTTTTTAACAAATTTTAGTCCAATACTGTGTTATGTTAACTCTCAGACACAAAGACGTAGACGTAAGAGTTAATAAATATATATGGTTAAATGCTTTTTGGCTATTTGAATCAGTCTGTGTGAAGAGTCAGTTTTTACCTCTCCAGTTCAGCGGAGTCGCTCTCTTTCTCTGTTTTGCCGATGCCAAACTTTGTTTTGAGGGAGCGAGCGCGGGCGATGACGGTCTCCAGTGACATCATCTGACTGATGACATCCTGATGACACGGACCACAGACGCAATGAGCTCATTCATTAATCAATACATTCTCATTTACATCGATTTTACTGTTAAGATACCACTGAATAGTGTTACCGGTCTTTATTATTTTAAGTAACAGAAATGGATTCTCAGACCTGTTCTGACTCTCACCTCCAGTTTTTTGATGTCAGGGTTGGGCTGGTGCAGCAGTTTGCTAGCGTGACTGCTCACCTGCTGCAGCGCTTTACGGACAGAAGGGATTTCTTCAGTCGACTCTGCAAGAATCATGATGTTAACCTCAGAAAATAACCTCAGATGCCTCAACCTCATTTCACACACAACGCCTATGTGTGCATGTGTGTGTGTTCAGGAAGGCATTTTGCACAAACCTTCATCCTTTATCTTCAGAACAGATGCGTGTAGGACACATGGCAGAAGATGTCTCGTCAGATCTGCTGGCTTCTGAACTGCAAGATAGTGTAACACCTACACACACACACACACACACACACACACACACACACACACACACACACAGAAACAGACCCACAGACCCACACACATACAGATAGTGTTAACTTTGTCCTCTGCAAATGAGGGCATATCAGGTTTTTGCTTTAAACAAGGCTAAATATAGCAAGCATACATTAACTCACACTGCAGGCCTTAAACAAAACATTTACAGAATGTATTTATGTTTCAATATTTAATATAATGTTTTTCAAATCAAAGGCTTGCCCGGATGTCCACACAGGAAGTGTAAAAGAAGGTTCACCCCAGGGAACCATAAAAACAGAGTTGGTTTAAACACAAAGATCAACGTTTGTAAAGAGTTTGCCAGAGTGTTCACAACGTTCACTAGATGTTTGTGGAGCTTTTACGAGAAATCTGCCGGACTGCAGGGAGAGTTGTGTGAAGTCATGTGACTTGCCCCTTCAGGCTGTCCTGCACCACACTGCAGTGTACATACCGCTGTCATTGTCCAGGACAACCTACTGGAGCACAGCAGAGGAAATTAAACCAGCAAATGAATTCAGAGGAAATGCTCCTCTCTGAATTTCCCCAAAAGGACTCGACAGACGGTTGAAGGACAGAAAGATACGACGACCTTCACGTTCCCCCACACAAACTCCCTTTCCACCTGCCAAATGGAGTCCCGTGGCAACGACACCTTGCGTTTTAACCCACTTCCAGCAGGCCTGCTGTCTGATTGGCCAGTCTACAGGACGCACAGGACATGCACTGATGCCTGCGCCTGTTTTTACAGTACAGGTGTGACAGGACTTCAAACGTGTGTGAGACATCTAAAGGGCTTGTGTTTACACACAGCAGGTGTTTTTCCTCAGGTGAGTGCGCCTGCCTGCCTGCCTGCCTGTTGCCCGAAACTGAAGAAATCAGCAGCGTGTCAATAGATGGCTCGTCATTTACGCCCTCTTAATTTTTATTTGGGCAACCTGTTTCTTTAAGAGCGTATAAAGCTTGAGGGTAACCCAACATGGGTCATACTAATCCACCCCACACTGTTGGATCAGAGCCATCTGTGTCTGGACCTGAGGTTCTGACCTTCTCAGCCTCTTTGGTGTCATCAAACAGCCTCTTCTGTCGGCGTGCTGGTGTTGCTTTTGCGGTCTCCCACGCCTCCGCCCACATGTTACCCGGGATCTTCATGCGGGCGCTCAGGTCACCGCGAACGACTGTCTGGCCCATCTCATCGGTCACTTCTTCCTCCACATAATCTCGTGGGGAATACCATCTCACAAAATCTTCCAGACAACAGCCGGGGTTTGCAGCCTGTGGAAACACACACAAACCTGTACATGTAAACCTGTACATACAAACTCGCATGGAAAAAATGTCACAAAATGGAAGTCAGTTTTCAGAACCATGCGCCACATTTAAACGGTGGTGATGTTGATGGAATATAATCTGGTTTTGATCATTGTGAAGTAAAAAAATAAACATAAAATAATAAAAATGATAATTAAACATATAAATTGGAATGTATAAACACACCAAGGTAAGATTCATACAGTTTTGCAGATTACACAAATTTGGGGGTTAAACATGACCGTAGTCTGACTGAAACACTGGGTTAGTTGGAGATTCTCTAGAAGAGGGGATTCTGGCGAGTCTGTAAATGAGCCGACGACAAACCCTCTCACTCTGACCTTTCCACCAGTCACTTTTTATACTCCATAATTACCAGGAGACAGAGATACGAGACATAATGATGTGAGTTTTACTGAGGCGAGACACTTCTGAGACTTACAAACTGATAGGCTCTCACTTCCAAATTCATTTCATTTCAATCCCTCAGTCTGATCAAAAACTCAAAACAAACCCGAGACATCCACAGCAAAACAACAGAGGCGTCTGATTCAAAAAGCTGTGAGACCTGAACTGATACAATCATTTTTAGTAAAATACTAAATGTGTGTTGTTCTGAGGTAAACGTCGCCACTGCTCGTGCTGAACAAAACTCCAACCCTCAATATTGAGCTCATCTCACGTCGTTTGTGGTACAGACTGACGTTTCAAATCAAACAGCTTGTTGAGGACAAACAGTGATCATATTTTCACATTCCAGGTAAAAATCCTACACATTAAACTCGCATAAAGACAAAAATGTATCATATCTACAGACTTCTCCAATAAATAATGAGCTAGCAACTGCTTGGAGTTCCTTAGCAACTGACCAACAACACCAAGGTCCTCAGGACACCTCAGCAACAAACAACCATGGTAACCCATCAAGTCTTTCCCTCCTGGCTACAACTTCAGCAGGGATCAAACCTGAAACGTTAAGGTTTCCAGCTTAGCTCCTTAAGCACTTGGTTCTGCTCCTATGTGGTAAACCAGCTGCAGGAACAGGGTCTTCCTCGGTCCCTGCAGCAGATATGGGGCAACTGGGGAACAGTACAGGGGGACGATGTGAGCGTGCCGTGACAGTTTTAAGACACCCCATTCATCATATTCGGATCTCTCTGCTCTCCACCCAGAGGGAGATGGTAATTAAAGCCAAAATGCCAAATTATGCTTGGCTAAGCACAATTACAGACAGCACTGCGGCTAAATTTAGAGGCCATCTTCAGCTAAATGGGCCATTTACTGCGATGGCTGCATTCGCAGCAGTACGCCGCTGCAATAAGAAGACATGGTGTGTCTGCTTAAGAAATTAGACCATTTTGTAGGGCAGTTGAACAGGCTATAGCAAGACAAAATAGACACAAAATGTCACCTTTCCACATCGCTCTTGCCCCCTGGTGTTCAAAAACGAGCATCTCGCTCGATGGCGAGCAACACAAAGTTGGAAATGAGGGTGTGCGTGCTGTGCTTACGAATCGCTTCAGTGCTCCTGCGTTCTTTAAGCTCCCGGGTTTGTCCGCAGCAAAGCACTGTGGGATAATTCACCGTTATCCTGACAGGAAACATCACGCGCTTATGAAATAAATGATGCTTTTCTTTCTTCCACCTAAAGGTGAAACCTATGAAAGATTTGCTGAAGACGTCTGAGCCAGGCAGGCAAACAGCTTTAATCTCCTTGTAGTTACACCGTAGATAAGGAACATTTTTCTGCTTTAACATTTCACTGAAATTTACAAACTGGCACATCTGGTCCAACATTCTGATGGGAGGGGCTCAAACTGTACCTTAAACTTACTGAAAATTACCATAAGTTTCTGTAATAACATTCATACTTTAATACTTTAAAATACTTTAACTTTTAATTAAAGTTAAATTGAATCTTCACTGCTTTAATAAAGCTCCGTCAGCTGTCTAAATAAAGAAAATTACAGTTTCTGTGTGAACTGTTAATTTAGTTTATAGTCATTTTAAAACTACAACTACAAAAAACACATATTTGTGTTGCTAGGGTGTTGTGGTTGATTGCTAAGGTGTCCTGAATGCTTTACGATGCCGCTGCTTAGGTATTTTGTATAGTTGCTAGGTGAACTGGATGGTTGCTATGTGTACTGGATGGTTGCTATGCCATTGCTAAGATGTCCTGCGTGAACTCCATAATTATCATTGATTTCCAGGACTTGTTTTTAGCTCATACACAGCTTCTGCAGAATCCATCAGATCTCCAGCAATCATCTTAATCTTCACATTTTCTATCTTCTGCTGGACATGTTTTACTTTTCCATCTAGATGTTAATGAAACTGTTAACCAGGAGTCATTCTGAAATAATCTCGGTTAGCAACAGAGTAAAACGCAGCAGCGAGGCTCAATTATTCACAGGTTTGAAGCCGGTTACTGTCAGATAATGATCAGATGAAAAGCTGAGGAGATAAGTCAATCTGAGACTGAGGCTCAGTGTAAATGTGGAGAGGAAATTGACAAAAATCTTTGGCACCAATATCACCTGATGTGCAAATACAATAAAATGCTGAACATCTGACTCCAGACTGCGGCGTTCTGACTCCAGACTGCGACACAGCTTAATGGTAACCTTCACACTTGAACCTCTCGCTAACTCCTAGTCAAATAAAGCCATAATCCTCTAAATACTGCCACACACTGATGTTCTTGAGGTGTTCTACCTTAAAGGACTCCATGTCTGAGAGCAGACAGGCACTCTGCATGCGGGCGCGCAGGTGAGCACCTTCAGCGGATGTGCCCAGTTTGGCCAGAACCTCTGACTGCTCCTCCAGCAGGTCTTCAGTCATCGGTGCAGGTTCCTGAGGGACACAAATGCAAACATGCATTAGTGTGTGTGTGTGTAGAAAGTATTTTAAAGAGTTTTTATTGAACATATCTGCATAAACTCTGGTTATAATGTTACTAAATACTGGCCAGTTACCAAAACAGACAAATAACCATCTTATTCTTGTTTCATTCCAGTAAAACACTGGGCATAACATTGAGACTCTTAAAAAAATTGTAAATCTATCTGATTTAGATTAATAATCTTGAAAAACAGACACAGTTAAATGAATCTCAAGATAATCAATCTTATTTCAAGAACAAGAAAAAAAACGAATACAAATGCGAAATGTTTCAGAAAATGTATAAGAACATAATGACACCTAAATGCATGAATCATAAAATTTACAATAAAAAAATTGCATCGTTCATTCAAATCAAAGCTCCCTGTAGGCAAGTTTTAATCCATAAATACAATTTAATGAGTTCACATGCGGGAGAGCTCTGAGCTGAAAATCTGGCCCAAACCCAAAGAACCTCCCCTGTCCTTGACTAGGACAGATACCAGCCAGTAGTGAGGCGATGGGGTGGTTGAGAGATGCTGGAAACTGCCATAGGACAGAGGTGAGGGACGGCTATATATACTGACCCCTGCGTGATGATTGGTTGAATTACAGGATTGTGTTTCTCACCACCTTTTTTACATAAACTTCATGATTAGCTACACATTGAACCTGGAGTAAAACTGAATGTTAATATTTAAAACACTCAATTTATGTCTGAGTGGCACACAAACTCACTGGAGAATGCTAGCGTGAAACAATACCAGTTATGCTAGTGTGCATCTGTAAGAAAAATGGCTAGTGTGCATCAGTACAGAATATGCTAGTGTGCGACAATAGAGAATATGCTAGTCTGCATCTGTGATAAAACATGCTTCGGTAGAATACGCTAGTGTACATCATTGCACAGTGTGCTAGCGTGCACAAGTATAGAGCATGCTAGAGTTCTAAAAGAAAGGAGACATCTGAGCTTGTCTTCCTGCTATTGAAAATAGCAAATGCTAAAATAAAAGAGAAGCAAACACCTCTGAGAATTGAGCAGATTTAATAAGGCAATACGATCTTACAAACGTACCTCCACGTCAACGTATTAAGGTTCAAACTAGGGATTTTGGTCCCTATAAATCTGATTGTAAAGGCCAAGCAGGTCACTGGATTGCGCTCTGGAAACTGTGAGAGCTGATGCATGTTGGGAATAATGGGCAATTGTGAGAAAGTTTTAATAAAATTAGAGAAAGTCTGAGGTGAGGGGCGTCACATGGGCCATTAGCAGTGCGCTGGAGGAAGTGCGGCGAGTATAAATAGAGCAACAACACTTTAGCAGAACACTAATTAAAGGCACTGAAGGTACGAAGACGAACTGTGAGCCTCATTAAACGTCAAGTGCCATGAATCTAATGCTAACCTCATCACACACACACACACAAACACACACACGTCAGGTGAGGATGACAATAACAACGGAGACGACGACAGGTCAAGGAAGACAACATAATAACACACAACGTTGCGCAGACTGACAGACAGAGTCCATCCATCTCTATTCTTGGGTCTGGCTGCGTCTTCAACATCTGTGACAGATAAAGACATCGGATCTCCACCTTAGCCTCTAAACCTTTAATTATTTAACAGGGTCAGTGGTTTTACTGATGAGTGCCGCCCACCTCCTAACCGACAACAGGAGACACAAAAGGCTCTTGTTTGAAGCTGAAGTCTTTGTGTTTCCGGGAGTGCGTGACAGATGTCACTGTCTCTGTCAAGATGTGGCTGGTGAAGCTCTGATACCGTCTGTGATCATGTGCTCCTCAGAAAGCAGATGTCTGAGAGCGTTTATTCCCTTTAAAGTCTAAATGCTTATTAGATGCCGAACATAAGCGAATCTACGCCCGTGTCAACAAAGGCGGTTCTAGCTACACTAACTCAATTTCACACACATTTAATTCCAAAATGCGTCTGAACAATGCAAATTATAATGCAAGTGCATCACATTTTCAGCAATTCCACCAGAGGAGCTACAGAAAACATTTGTAAAATATATGCTCGAGTTTTTCTTCAAATATCTTGAGGAAGCAACATCCAAGCTTGTCTGTTAAAGTTTGTTCACTTGTCAAAATGTTTACAGCATTTTTATGTAAGTTTGTGTCACAGGCAACAGTAACAATCTGCCAGAGTATTAAAGTTTTTCATCACCATCTTAACACAAGAGCACATACTGAGCATGTGCAACGAGATCACGATCACAGGAAAGTGACTAAGCGTTGGCCTTTAAACACCTGCAGTCGTTTCCTGTGCATGTACACGAGCATGTTTCTTTTGAACGTGTCATCAATCTGCGACCGGAACACGTCTCCCGCTCACAGACAGTTTTGTGCATTACGTTTTTGTGCAAAAGGAGACACAGAAAAGTGAAAAAATAAAAGAACAAAGAAAAGAAGTAAATATTGGATAACTGACAGCACTCAGTACTGTAACCGCACTGTATCGCAGTTAAGCAGATAATGAGGTCGCATTTATGAGGGCTGGTATTCTTGCGCTGAAAGATGACAGATGAGCAGCGGGAGCCCTAAATATTCCGAATTGTCAGGTTATAAAATAAATTGGCTCAAGGCTGCCAATCTTCCAGAGTTTTCCTGCTGGCAAATGGAAACACAGGCAACTCATGTGTCTTGAGATGAATTCTCGGTGACTCTGGAGGCCATTATTACAGCTACTACGCCAGAGGAAAGCAAATCTGTCCAACAGATTAGATCCTAATAATGATGGACATCTATAGATAAAGTGTCCACATACTGAATTCATCATCATATGAAATAAACCTATGAACATAACAGAGGCTAGCTAGAAAATGAAAAGCCATGCATTGTGTAAACCTCACTGCCCAATCTCAAGCCATGGTCTGTAGGTCATGGTCTTTAGCCGCCTTGCTAGGGCTCTCGACTCCCATACCAGACCAGTCTTGGGTTCGAGCCGTGCTCGCAGCAGGTGCAAGTAAGGCAGTTTACAAGAACACCATCACAAGTCCTTCAACACCCTAATGAAAATAAATGATTTTGTATGGCAAAGAAACAAGAAACTACAATGCAACATCTGTCACAACTTTTGACATTGGGAAATATTTACCACAGACTTCTTGTGTAGCCACACCTGTGAAGAATGCATGACATTAAGCCAAGAAACCATGAGGAAGAAACTCACAGGTGAGATTTTACTAAGAGATGGATGCTGCCAGTGACACAATATCCTGCACTAACTAACTAACTAACAGAATGGTGACATTGGCAAGTATGGGCAAGTATGGAGCATGCGTTTGGGATAGTGTGGGTGAGTTTGAAAGCGTGGGTGATTATGGGTAATTATGGGAGAGTGTAATGAGGAGCACTGACCTGTGTGACAGGGATGTAAAGCGGCTCGTGTGAATTCAGCAGTGTGAGTTTTCCATGCGTCTGAAACCGTCCCTCTGCTTTGCTCTTGTTGGCTGTTTTCTTGTCACGCTCTGTTTCCGCTTCCTTCATCTCATCCGTGTCACTCAGGCACTCAAAGAATTCGTCCTCACTGTCGCTCCATGAGTCCCAGGACTTTCCAGGTGAAACTTCAGAAGACCCGGTCGACACCCCAGCAGCCTCAGGGCCCAGTCGGTTCCTCTCTTTGCCCCCTTCAGTTTTCTTCCCATCATCCCTTGCTCTCTTGCGCTCGATACAGCAGTTCAGCATCTGTGTGTGTGTGGGTAAGACACAATAAACGCAACACAAGCTCAACACAGACAAAATTTACACTGACTCCTGAGATAATCTGGTGTGAACATTCAACCAATCAAAAGTTTGGACCCACCAATTTAGTCTTTCCACAGACGGCTTGGTGTCTATCTAGTTGTTTTTGTGCTTTAAACAGAGCTGCATATTAAGTGTCTCTGTGCTTCCCACACACAGGTAATGTGTCTTTTTTCTCTCATGTCACGTAAGCACAGTTGAATTAAAGCTCTCATGATTACTTACAAAAGCAAGCAATCATTTTCTCCTCTTTAAAAAAAACACTTTTTTCACTTCATTTCCATGGCAATGTCTTATAATATCTTAAACATAAACCTCAGACCCTAAACATGGTTTATTATATTTAAAACCAATGCCTTTTAGTTTTAGTTTTATTGTAAAGTTGTTTTTGCTTTGATACATCATTATGCAGTTAATAAGGATACGACAGTCTTTGTCTTTTAAACGTTTTTTAAATCTTTTAATAATTCTATTCTGTGATATTCTGATTCATCTCTGAGCTGTTTGATTCGTGAATCAATGAATCATGAATGAGCTTTTTTAAAAGAGCTGTTATGAAAACCCAATGAAGAAAATATATGACAAAAACACACTTCTGAAACAAAGGTGACTGGTGCCCTTTAAAGGTGGAGCTGAGTGGAGTTATAATTAATGTTATTAAGATTCGTGTTTTTGTAAAAAGGTGTCATTAGAGACTTAATGAATGCGCAAATATGTGTCAAGCCAAAAAAACACCCTTACGCTAAAACTAACACCCTTAAAACTAGCAAGAAAATGAAATCCTGTCAGGAAGGTTTCAACACTTTAATCTAGTTTGTCTTGTAAATGTATTCTGAGTCACGTCTTTGTCATGATGCCTCAAAACTGCAGCACAGTGGTCTGAAGGGCTTACTTGAAGTTTCTGATGGAGAAGACAACATCTCAGGTCAGGAGCTCCACTCG
>JBAJNP010003149.1:0-41788 GCA_036877545.1 Yasuhikotakia modesta | reverse complement strand
TGTGTGTGTGTGTGTGTTTTACAGTGGATGTAAGACAGGTGATGTTGGAAGAAGCTCAGAGGAAACTGATGAACGTCCTGAACACCACAGAGGGCAAAGTTGATAAGTGAGCTTAAAACATTGTTCGCGTTGGAAACGCATTTTAAATTTATTTGAAGAAAAACATTTCGGAAAGGGTGTTCCTGTGAAATGTCTGCAGCTAACATGATTAACTTCTGCTGCAGAGATCGGATAAGGAATCTTTACCTGGGTTATTTTCATACCCCCCCGAAACAAGCGCTCTGAGGCGCTGAGACTTATGGGTAATGTGCTTGGATTGGACAAAAGCGAGGTGGATGAGGTACGTTAATGTTCTCTTTTCTTCAAAAGAGCAAAATTCACAGATTTCTCTTTATCCTCCCCTTTCCATTTTACACCCACACCTGTGCGCTTACACCCATTAAACATTTTTATGTCCAATTTTTTAAAGAGAACGAGGTGCCTCCTTTGTTGTCCATCATTTTTAAACTTATGTCTATTTGACCCTCTTTGTGAAACTCCTCATTAAATTGTGACAATTAGACGGTGTGGCTTTAATCTTTGACCTCCTATCCCTGCATGTGATGTTCTGCTCTTCACCCAGCCTCTTCTGTGAACCTTTAAAGGGTTAGTTCACCCCAAAATTGTTTTTATTTCATCTGTGGAACACAGAAGGAAGATTTTTGAGGAATGCCTTAGTGGTATTGTGGCCTCACATTGGAAGTCAGCGGGTACCGTTGTTGTTTGGCTACCAGCATACATTCTTTTGTGTTCCTCAAAAATCAAACCGGTTTGGATTGACATTTGGTTGAATAAATGATGGAAGAGTTTTCATGTTTGGGTAAATTACTCTTTTAATTACCTTGTTTGATATCAGCGTGAGCCTTTTATCAGACGTTTAAAAGGTTGTTCCACTCATCTTACCTCATGTATTTAGTTTGGCACCAGTTCCAGCTGCCCTCGCCGGCCCTGTTGATAAAACTCCTTTGAGGAATGACTTGAAACTGCTTTCGAGCGCTAGCAATCTGGGTATGGTGACCTCTGATCTTGGCAGGACAGCCTGAACTAAATGACACGTCAGCGTTGTCGAAAACCCTGTTCGCATAAAGCTGAGTGCTAATACAGCTGATTTGACTTCAGTTTGAATAGCTGTCTGATGCTGAAGAGGCTGAATTCTGATTGTGGACCGCTGTGGGGTTTAAGAGACTGAATGATAAAGGGTTGAATTTCTCAATAGCAGTTACAATTAATTAAGTGGATTAGGTTTAATTCCATCTGTAATGAATCTTTAGGTGTGATTCTGGAACGGCCAGAAGGATTAGATTTCTTAGATTAGATACTTAGATTCCTTCAGCACTCACAAATTGTACTGCAGTGGCACAACACTCACTGCCTATGCAATCCGTAATGTTTGACTCGTTACCTCCATCTCTGGTAAAAAAGTAAAATTGCAGGTTACTTGCACAGTGATTTTCTTAACATGGATAATGTTTTTCTAAGCAAAAAAGTATTTTAAAGTCAGAGGCAAGACAGAGGTACAGGATTGTGTGGTGACGTGTTTTGAGTTTAAGATTGTAGGTTCTCTAAGAGTATTATATTGTTTATCTTGTCCTGATGGTTTTAGGTTAAAAAAGATATTGAAAACCAGAGAAAGGTGCACAGACAGGATGGAATCATAAATTAGAGAAGATAAGTCTAAGAGAGAGAGAGAGAGAGAGAGAGAGAGAGAGAGGGAGAGACACACACACACAGAGAGTGAGAGAGAAACAGACAGAATTAGGTAAAGGGTTCATGCCAACTGTAAATGCACCGAAAGCATTTTCTTACCCACAATCCTGTTGAGGTAAGCTGAGGTCTGGCAAGAGAGACTCCAACGGTTCTTCAACGGTGGTGAGCAGTTAACCAAAAGAGAGAGAGAGAGCGAGAGCAAGAGAGAATGTGTGAGTTTCTGGGTCAGACGATCCACTTTCCACTTCAACACATTTTCTGTCTTTTATTTTTATCCTCACACCTTTCTTGCATTTTTTTAGAAGCTTCGCATGAAGGTTTTCCACTCCGTGTTTACAACCCTAAAGTCTAAAAATATTCCCGCTCTGCTCTTACGTTCAGCCTGAGTTTGGGGGGCTCAGTTATGTCTGGTTAGGGGGATACTCTGGGGTTGGTGTCTGTGGGTTTATTGTAAGGATAGCATGAGATCAAGTCTGGACCAAATTCTCTGAGGACCGTGGTTTTTACAGAGAGGTTTCTGTGTCAGTTATGTATGACACATATGCACACACACACATATGCAGTTACATATATATACACACATATATAGACTTCCATATCTATGTGTACACACATATGCATATGTCCATATATGTGCATGTTTATGTCCATAATGGGCCAAAGTGTAACAGTGTTATTTTGTCCACAAATTCTCCTACACACACACACACACACACACACACACATCCATCCACTGTCTGCCCTACTGACCGTTCTGTATTGTTGTTGCAGGTGGAGGGAAAGAGTGGAGTCACCGGGTGGGTCTACAAAGACTCACACACGCATAGAACCTTAATTCGGTGAGAACACACACACACACACACACACACACACACTGTTTAAAACTATATGAACCATCTTTCTCTCACACATTCTTGTGTGCTCAGGTAGAGTCTAGTCCTACACTTCCTGCCCCTAAGTTACCTGTCTTTGACATTAAGCCTCTGAATGCGCCCCCATCTGGCTGGAGTACTGCCAGCACACCTGCATCAGGTATACCACTGCGTAACACACCTTGAGTATATATAAATATTTTATATGCAGCTTTTTACCTTTTACATGTTGAAACTGTGACCACTAAAGTTGTTTACCTGCCCCTGAAACACCGGCGGGTGTTTCAGGGGCAGGTAAGCATTGTGGAGATTCAAACCTCTTCCTGGCCCCCCGTTCTGCAGCTGTACTCCTCAAACACCCTGCCCACCTTTACACCTGTACCTGCGGTGCTGCAAGATCTGCTCAATCAATGATTGGCTACATATATTGTCACTCAAAGCACTTTAGCCTATCAGGATACTTAAGACACTATAAAGGGCCCTGCAAGTCAAACAGAAAACAAACTGGGTCATGTGCAAGTGCCATGTGTTTATTTATTTACTCAAATAGATGATTACCTTCGTGCAACATTTTATATAGTGCAAACATTTTATATAGTGCAATCATTCAGCTTGTCATTTTTAGACAGGCTAAATGTTCTGAGAAATGTCTGAGATGTCTGTTTGCCTTCCAAAACACAAACAAACTTATTAAACTTTCCACTTGTGCAAACACCTCACAGCTACTTTTTTTATTTTTGAGCTCTGTGATTGGTTGACTGTATGGCGTGGCAGATATAAGAACAGTTCACCATGAAGTGACATTTGATGGCTTCCATGCAGTCATAGTATTTATTTGTACGTCTCTCATATTGTCCATTCCTTAGAATAAAAAAACAACCTTTAGCAATATTTAGACCTTTATATATCAGACCTTAAGGTAAATTAAATGTGTGTGTATATATAGTTTGAGGGAAAAGAATTGCCCAAAATTTGGACGTACAAGTATGAAGGAAATTTAGTGTAAAAAATGACCTGTATACTTTAAAACTGTGCCATTAATTAGACTATAATATCACACTTTTTGGAGAAAGTTATTAGTCATTTTCTTTTCCATACTATGTTTCATAACAACTGAGTTCATTTGATTATATACATGTAAGTTATATTTATACGTTTCGGGTGTATATTTACATGAGTGTTTGGTAAGTTGGCAAATCTTTTTGACAGCTGGTGACATTCAACAGCAATTTTTCTCTTATGCAAAAAATAAACACCTTTTTACTCATATTTGCAGATTATATTTCGTTATTTATTCAGTCTGTATCTTTCTATTTAGCAATATATGCGAGTGTGAAATGGTTCAGATAAATCAGTAAATCAGATTTAGTTTCTTTAGTCTCCTCACGATAAAAATGCAAAATGCAGGGCCTTTACAATTTAATATTTTTAAAAAACAAGACATTGTGATCCTAAAGTCTCTCTTATATTTTAAGCCACTGTTATGGGGGATACGTTTGTTGATCTTTTGCGTCTGTTTTCCCCCTACATACTGTGTGACAGAAAGGCTGTAATTTAAAAGTGCTTATGGAGGCAGTGGTCTAGCGCATTATCAAACCAGATTTACCTCAGAGGGGAATGTCCGTCTCTCGCAGTCTGTCTCTAGAGAAAACCCTGTCTGAAATTCCAGTTGTAGTGTGACCGCGTCTGTTTGTTCACTGTAATCTGATGCAAAGATTGGAAACTTTTGACCGGTTTAAATCTATATTGATATGCATACAGTTTTAGATATACTTTCTAAATGTTATTATTGTAAGCAAACCTGTATTTTCAGTTTTATTATGCCAGTAAGTTAAAATCTAACAGATTGAAGCTACTATTGCTGGTGTTGTTGCAATATACTTGTATTGATAATAATCATAGTATTAATAACCATAATTATTGTTATGCTACACATATTATAATATGGCTAATAAGTCTGCATTATTAGCTGTTGGTGCACCGACACAGTAGGTGATGCTATTGCGCCCAGTTCACATTTGCTTAAAAGCCACAATGATTATAAACATTGTCTCTGCTTCCCTTCACTTGTACTTTAAAGGTGATTTTTTTTGTGCCAAAAAAGAAAACAAAATTAAATTGACCATAAACCATTATGTTCAACCATTACACTTTATTTTTATTTAAACAGATATCAGGATAATATCGTTACCATGAATAACATGCAGTGAAAATCCATAACAAGTAAGTAACAAGTGTGTCTATGGTTCTTCAACGGGTAGTATAAGGTGCAGGTTTCACATAAAACAACAATGATAACATAACACGGTTCTTCTTGTTGTAAGGATCTGTGGTGCTCCTAAGTGTTTCTGTTTCTGTAGTGGGTGATAAAAACACTCAGGGTGTTGGAGACAAAATATCCCAGCAGCCCTCAGCAGTGATCACCTGTTTCAGCTGCCCACATTCCTGTCATTTCCCCTCCGTTGGACTGTGAACATGTCAGATGTTTTAACTCTAAACTGTTATGCTGTGTGTTTATAGTTTTGTGTTTTAAATGTATTCAAAAAGAGCATTTGCCTGTAAAGAGTATTATTGTGGGTGGATTAACACAGTCTGAAATATCTGAATCAATGAATTTCTGAAGGAAAAAAGTTTATTTTAAAGTCTGGTTGCATCTCAGTAAATGTATGGTTTTATTTGAATAATCCATGATGGTTTCTCTGCAGACTTTTCATTTAATGTTAAGTTAATATCACATTCTGGGTAAGGCTGTGAATAAACCACCTCTTGCTTTAAAAGTGACTGATGCTTGACGGAGTCTGTTGGCTGTAAGTCGCGCACAAGTGACCACTAGCTCTGCATTGAAGACGGTATTGCATTACATTTTAAGGGCACATTAATTATGCGTCACTTCAGACTCTTTGCTCGTTTTCTTCATCGTCTTCCTCCTCCTTTTCTGCGCTCTCGTTCCAAAGAGGGCCGTCTGTCTTTGATGGGATCCAGCTGTTGGCCAAGTACTCCGGGGGCCCGTTTATTTGCATTGCTAAACAATCCGTGGAGTGAGTCGAGTACGGAGAAACGGAGCAAGGTCTCTCTTTTTTGTAAGCGACCCTTCCCTCATTGGTCGATGCACTTACGCGTTATTGCTTTCGGTGGACGGAGCGGCCGCAGCCGGTGACCAGAGCCAAGCGTCTCGGCATTCAAGCGCGCGCGCGTACGCGGAGGGGGCGGTTCGGGCACTTAAGCTTTGCGCACTGGGTCCCGTAAACCCGTAAAGGTAGTAAAACCACAAAAATCAACTCTTTCCTGTTGCAAATACAGGGCGGGCTGGTGCAGTGACGCTCCTTCATAGAGAAGCAAGGGGATCCAAATAAACATGCTGTTTGTACGACGTGGCTTGAGTTGGGCGACCAGCAAAAGGTGAGTTTAATAACTTTTAAAAGAAGATGTAAGCAGATTATGGGGACTCGGTTGTTAAATACTGGAGATCACTTTGGGTTTATCGAGGTACTTCGTCTTGGTGAGGATTTATAGCTCTCGTATGAATGAATGGACGCGTGTTTTTATGTCTTTATGTCTTCAGATTAGTTTACAGCACTTGTTTTTGCTTGTTTTTGTAGCATGTTGACTATTTTAATATGCATGATGTCTTGCATACCCTCCGGAAACACTCAGGTCAGTGACCCTCGACTTAAGAGATATTTTGCATGAATGTTTTGTACAAATAAATGATTCCGACTAGCAATCCATGTCTGACATGTATGTTACTCCATTACTCCACAGACGTGCACAGATGGATTTACTTACGACCGCCGCGCCAGACAGTGTATCGGTTAGTGGCAGTATATTTATCACAATATGTTTGTCAATAACTGGTTTCAAACACGACTGTAAAGTCACCTGTCGCTTTTATTTTCAGATATTGATGAGTGCCGGACGCTGCCGGACCCGTGCCGGGGTGACATGCGGTGCGTAAATCAAAACGGTGGATACCTGTGCATCCCCCGCGGCCTCTACCCACAGTCCTTCGGGCGCACCAGTCCACGCTCCTACCCAGAGCCGTCATATCCCGAAGAGCCTTACCCTGACAGATCGGTGGGATATCCAGAGCCGTTTGTTCCGGACGCTCCTCCGGTAGGAGCTGGACCCGGCCCGGGCCCGGGACCCGCCCCGAGCTACCCAATAGTGAGCCGGACGGCGCCCTGCATCCTTGGATACACCGTGGGTGCCGATGGCACGTGCGTTGGTGAGTTTGTTTCATCTGTTTTGATTTTGGCATCATGTTCGTTTGTAAACAGTTTGATGATCGTAGTGTTGGGTAGTGATGCGTTATAAACTAAATATTTTATATAGATCTACAGCGTTTTGATCACAAAACCCATAAATTCAGTAAACTTTTGACTGGTACCGTATATATGAACAAATATTATAATATACTAACATATACTCCAGGAAAACCTTTTCCATACTATTTATGAATAATATGCGTAAATGACATGCCATTAGTTTAATGAAATATAATGTAATGTATCTGTATGTTGCAGCAGATCTAAATTTAAAGCTGCAATCCGTAACATTTGTGACTGTCTGTGGCCATCTCTGTTTAAAATGTCCAGCTGCAGGTTACTTTACCTCAGAACCAAAGAAAATCTTCATATATGTTGGCATTGGGAGATGTGGTCGGCGTTTACTGGGTCAAATCAGGTTGTGGGCTAATGTTTACTTCATTTTCTGCAACGTGCCGTGGGTCCTGTAATTCTGATGAAACACGGACCTTGTTCTGTGCCGGGCTGTAATTTAAGTAATGTCTGTGGTGGGCTAAGTGGCATCTTGAAGACTTCAGCAGAACAAATCTCATCATTTGGACCGGATCAGTCGTTAGTGTGGAACCACAAAATCATGTGGAACCCCAGAACAAACTGCATCTTCTAATGGACGGTACAAAGCAGAACCAAACACCAAGAATCCAGCCCTGTTTTGCTAGGGTCCAACTTTACAAGGAGACAGTATTAGACTGTTTATTCCCTGTAATAAATAATCAGTTTGCGATTTCCTCTATAAGTGCTGCTTGTGTGGATATTAATTGGCTGAATTTGGTGTCAGTTATATCACCCATGATTTATTGCTTGAACTTACACCTACTTAGAAAAGTATTACATATGTATTTCAGTGCAGTGACCTATTCCACATACCACTGGATTAATGCTAATACTGCATGCTGTATTTTTCGATATGGTCTACAGATTTGTCTCGAGTTAGTGCCAGTCTTTGAACTTAATGCGTTCTGCAGTCGTCATCCATTGCTTTGCAGGGACACAGTGATAGATTGTTACACTCTCAACCCAGGAGGGTTGTGTTATATGAAGATTCACAGATACAAGAACATGATTGTACACACATGCGCATAACAATGTAGATGTTGTGCTTGGACAGGGTCAAAGAAGAACATCGGTCTAAATATTCTTGTTAGATTTCTGATGCAGATAATTGTCCTTCAGGCACCGAAAAACTGAAAGCCTGTATTTTAAGCTTTATTTGGATAAACCATGTAAAAATCCCAAATTCAAACCATTGCTGTTTCAGCATCTATGGCTGATTGTGCCAGTGTGCCAAATGTGAGGTCATTGCTTCTTGAATAGATCTGTCATTGACCAACTGGGCAGCTTGTGGGGCTTTTTATAACACACACTGTTTTATATTTATGTGTGTATGTTTAGGGATGCTGTTATGGAACAGAAACCCTCCAGGCTATGAGCGCTCGGCCATTCCATCATTTGTCTTACAGAAGCAGTAATGCTTTTGTGCCGCGTGTATATTTGTAGAAGCTTGGAAATGCCCTCTCCGTGCCAATGGTGCTAAAGCATGAAGAACGAAACAGCTAGCCCAGCGAGTGACTCAGATATGCCCGTCATAACTCCCATCAGTCCTGTGTTCCATCTAGCTAATGCTAGTCGCTGCTGCTAGCCAGTTCTGAAGCCTTAACCACTATTCTAGAGACAAGTTCATTCGAGGTGAGATTCTGAGGTGGCTGAGCATTCCAGAACTGATTTAAATGTACATTCAAGATTTTAATCTGATTTATGATTCCAACATGTGGATGCTTTGCATAAATATTCAAAAACCAGAGCGGTCTTTTGTATTTAGCAACTTTGTTGGCATGGTTGGGGAAAACAGAGATGGATTCCAGAATTAGCTGATGTTTAAAGTCTTGCCTGTTTTGACTGTGGGACTGGTTCTAGAAGTGTTTACTAATGTATGTGCTCTAGCTTAGTGGAAGTCTAAAAAGATAGCTTGGCTTTCACTTTGTCTTCATTGTTGTTATTATTATAGCAAATAATTCATTCATTCATTTACTAGTATTAACATGGCAGAGTTTTTGTTTTGCCTGCAGATCTTCATGGTTTAACGTTTGTTTTAAATGCTCTCTTGATAATAGAGTTTAGTGCTGTGTATGAAAATCTGTACAACATTTTCCTCTCAAATAATTTCCTCTCCGGACTTTTGCAGTAGACGTTCCACAGAAAACTGTGTTACTACTGTGAAGGTGTTACTGGACTGTAAATGGCTCAATTCTGGTTGTGTCTGTGAGTTTCATTCATAGCTCTGTTTTACACACGAGACGCTTGCTTTGATCAGGCATATAAACAACTGGTGCATGGCAACAGTTTGCAGGCGTTAAATCTCTGGAAAGAATATGTGCATATAGAAGCACGAGGTGTGAGATGGTGGAAGATTCTTGGCCCTGGATAAACCGCAGCGTGTTTGAGGCTGTTAACAAGGTTTATAGACCTGCAGTCTGTAAACTCAGTCTTTTGACCTCCTGTCATTCATAAAATCCTACAAATTCTTTTTTTGTAGGATTCAGAAACTTTTAACACCCTAAACTCAGCAAACTTCAGGAACTATGATGAAAGTTTGCAGACTGTATGTAATGACCTCAGCAAAGTCTGGTCTATGAGTATACAGTCTGTGTACTGTAATGAACTGTGACTTCATAAACGTTTGTTAAAGATGCTGTGAAAGTCAACACTGTAACCACATCAATGATGTCATCTGAAAGAATCTCTCTTTCGTTTATACAACATATTTTTCCTCTGATCCTTGTTTAAAACATGTGCAAAGTTAACTGAACAATTGCTTTCTTGTCCCTGAGCCCAAAAATGCTGGCATTCCCAGAATGCCTAAGTTCCCTCACCTCAGTTCAGACGTGTACCTGTGATTGTACACGTGTAGTCCAGATGCGCTCACTTTCTAGGGCCCGGTGGGGGCTGGGCAGGTTTGTACGTGGCCCTTATCTCTGCCAACAAGCCTGGCACTAAATGGGTCATATCTTGGGTTAAAAACCTTTTCTATAATAGTACAAGCAGTATGATAGTTAGTGATCTAGGCTGCTAACAGAAAGGTTGTAGGTTGTAAGCACTTTAAAACAATGTTAACAGATGATTAATTTAACTACAGCTCCTTTGCCAGGAATCTGTGCATCATTGTAACCGCGAAACTCGTGGCTGTTTCGAACAAAAGAAACATAACTCAGTTTCACACGGACCCCAAGCCACCCCCCCACCCCGATCACCTCACCGCTTTTATATAGTGCAGTTTGCTTTCTTTTCAAACATCTGACTTCATAGTCTGAGAACCAAGCGTGCTTGTTTGGGTATTTTAGGGGATATAATGTCCTCATAAGGATCTGTGCTGATAATAACCGCCAGCGAGTGGAAACGGGGAGGAATAAATTCCAGTTTAGGAATAGAGTTGTGTAAGACTGGTTATTTGTTTAAGATGTACAGATGTGATTGTCTAATTTATGACCTCAGGGATGGATTTAGAACCCCAGCCATCCAGCTGGTGTAGCTATAACGCTGATAAACCGTATTAAGAACGTTTGAGCGAGAAAAGCAAACCACTTCTGTGATTTCTGAATGGTGCCTCTGCCATAATAAGGGGATGGTGGAGATGGATGTACAGTGTTCATACAGCTTCTTCAAATGGGATTGAACATAATAATTGCATGAACAGTCAGTCCGATTGTAATGTAAACTTTGCTGTTAATCTAAACCATTTAGAGAACCACAGCTGGAGAGTTTCAGGTGAGTTCCTGAAGTAGACACAGATGCAACACAAGTTCTCTTATTGTAAAGATAACAGCCTCTTTTATTAGCGAAAAGTGATAGGATGATGTTTCCATGGCAAAACTGTATTGATAAATTATGCCATGATAACACTGTATTTATCGTTTTCCAATGCATTGCTTTCTTTCAGATGTTGATGAATGCGAGACTGAGTCACACCAGTGTAACCCGACTCAGGTGTGTATCAATACAGCCGGTGGATACACCTGCTCGTGCACTGAGGGCTACTGGCTGGTGAGTGGACAGTGTCAAGGTGAGAATATACAACCATTAATAATGCCTGGTTTAATGCTTAGCTACTGCAGTTCATACGCCAAGTCATTATCAGTAATTCCTATAATAATACGATTGTTGTTTTAGGAGGTTAAGAGATTTATAATTTTGATCTTTAAATAATGCGGTAATCCAGTTTTTGTGACTTGGCAGTTTAATCTGAGTTGCTATTTGGCTTTTAAACGTTTTTTCTTAAGCAGGTAATCATTGCTTCTATTTAACATTGAAATAATTCAGTCATTCGACATTAATCTCTCAGTTGTCACAGTTCTCATTAAGCGCTCATCTTTCTTTAGACATCGATGAGTGTCGCTATGGTTACTGCCAGCAGTTGTGTGCCAACCACCCTGGCTCATATTCCTGCTCCTGTAGTCCTGGATACCTCCTCAACAGTGACAGCAGGACATGCCAAGGTGCCCAAACACACAAGCACCCACCGCAATTCGCCTGATCATTACGGCTTCACCTAATTCTCTCTCTTGCCAGATGTGGACGAGTGTGAAACCGACCGCTGTGCCCACGGTTGTTTAAACACGTACGGTTCATTCATGTGCACCTGTGACGAGGGGTTCGAACTTGCCTCCGATGGGACCACCTGCAACGGTAATGAGGGGAGAGTTGTTTGAGGAAAACGATACAAAGTGTCTCCAAGTTAGCTTATAGTCTTTCCTTATTGCACTGGTCAGCTGTTTGTGAGATTGTGTTTCTCATCTCTGTTGGTCTCAGATGTGGATGAATGCAGTTTCTCAGACTTCCTGTGTCAGCACACATGTATAAACACTCCTGGATCGTATTCCTGTGTGTGTCCACCTGGATACTACTTATATGAGGACGGACGAACCTGTGAAGGTATTAGTACATTGAAACTTTGTGTGGTTGGTATTCAATTAGTTAGTTTATATTTGATATATTTATAAAAGCATGTATGGCTTGATTATTTTTCTTGGTGATGCACTTGATGATGTCATTTTTAGTTTATGTTATTCTGAATGATGTAACGCAAACCAGTTTGAATAGATGCAACCTCAAAACTGTGTCAGTTGATAATGTCATTGTGGAAATATTCTGTTTGCAGCCGTTTTTGCCACCTGTGATTCATTTATTGTGCAACCAAAAATGTTTACATCATAGAAGGGGCAATTGATCATACAACCTCAACATACCAGCAATATTTCCTCTAATACTCTAATAAAGCTAATATAGACATTGAAAATCAACAATCATATTTCAAATACGCTGCACATCTGAGAATATTTTGTTGTGTTGTTTTAACGTGTGATAACTTGACTTCCACCTGTGCTTGATTTTAAGATCTCAATGAATGTGAGACTGGCAACAACACCTGTACAACAGCGCAAGTGTGTTTCAATTTCCAAGGAGGCTACACATGTCTGGACCCTCTGAGATGTGACCCACCTTATATATCGCTCAGTGATAAGTGAGTTCGTATTTTATTTATTGGTGTAATTATGAACAAATGCAACATGCTGTTAACATGCTTTGTTTCTGTCAGTCAGTGCATGTGTTCTGCGGAGAACCCTGCCTGTCGGGAGAGACCCTTCACTGTTCTATACAGACACATGGATTTGTCCTCTGGCCGCAGTGTTCCGGCTGATATATTTCAGATGCAGGCCACAACCCGCTACCCCGGCGCATTTTACATCTTTCAGATCAAGTCTGGCAACGATGGGCGAGAGTTTTACATGCGGGTAAGTGGGGCTCTGTCTCTAAGTTATCCCACTGAGATTTTTTTTGGTTTAGCCTTTACCATGGCCTTTTGTGCAACAATAGTTTTTGGGTTGAACTATTCTATGTAAACCACCAGAGGGGGCTGTAGGGATGCTCAGAGCAAAATGACAAGCAGAGCCAAAACCGCAAATTTTATTGGTCCTGCAAATCCCTAAGCTAATGAGTGACTGTTAGAAATCAAAGAAAAGTTAAATGTTTGAGGCTTATTTGCACATCATGTGCCAAGTTTAAATCTGCAGGAGTTAAATAAAGATTAAAGACAGAATCAGCATTAATTAATAAAGAGTATTTACTGTAATTTCAACCTTGAAGTAAAATTATGATTCCAGATTTTTCAAGATTTGTCACATGTATAGTTATAGGCACAATACAAGCAACAGTAAAATGTAAGACTGGTTTGCTCCGAAGAAAAAATATTACCATAAGGTTTTTCAAGTAAACTTGAACAGTGCAAGAGATATGATCAATAAATAGATTTGAGGTAGAAATATGTAGATATGCAGGTGTGAAGAAATGTGGGAATATACAAGGATACAAGGATCCAGATATGCTTGTGAAAAAGTGTATATAAAGTGTGAATGTACTGAGCAAGAGTTTATGAATCTCATGGCCTTAAAGCAGCTTTATTTTCTTGTTGAAGATGGAAATAATTTTGCTCTTTTTCCTTCCCTCCGTTATAGCAAACCAGCAACATCAGCGCAACCTTGGTTCTGGCCCGTCCGATTAAAGGACCCAAAACGATTGTTCTGGACCTAGAGATGGTTACGGTTAACAACGTCATCAACTTCCGAGGCAGTTCCATCATCCGTCTCACAATATTTGTCTCTGAACATCCATTCTGAGGCTTCACAAATTTTAACCTCTGACCTCTCACCTCGTCATGACCTCCATCATCGACTTCTGTTACTGCACTACCTGTCAGGCAGCTTCATTTCCTCGTGTTTGTTTGTGTCGTTCAGGGCCCCTGTGTATCGATAACAAAGAAATATCTTTGATATTTCACATTGCAGGTTTTTGATTAAGCTGCCTGGCTGTTGTTGTATTCTGCAGTCGCACGCATGTACCCATACACAGAAGAATATTTATGTTGCGTTTATTTGATCTTGTGATTTTGTATTTGCCAGTTGCAACCGTTAAATGGGAAATCATGAGTTTTCTGTTTCTCTGTGAAGCTGAGTTTATTTGCCCGTATTCTTGTCACGTTTTCTTACTGTGAACGTGTTTGAGCTGTTGCCGCTGTTTGCCGAAGCCAAACGGCAAGAAAACTGCCAAACTTGCACGTGCAACAAAGTCCTGTTTCAGAGAAGGTCTGAATAACTCAAACGAGAGCTTGCTTGCAACACATTCATCAATTGTTTCCCCAGGGAAGTCCAGTCATTTTTTTTGCCTGTGATTTTCTTGCCATCGCATCTGTGCAGAATTTTCTCTGTTGTGTATCTGTTTTATTTTTACGGAACAGCTAAAGAGAGCCTGGTCGATCAATAAACGCAAATTTGATGACCTGAACGTATTTGTTTGTATGTTTATTGTGTAAAAGAAAGCGTTTGATTGTTCTGTAAAGCTGCAATCCATAACGGTTTGGATAAAAATAAGCAAGAAACATTTACTGAGCAAGTAAGTAACAGATCAGAAGGTCTCTCATTAACTAAACCTCATTAGCAACAACAATACAAATGCATTACTCCAGAGTACAGAGTAATGGAGAGAAACTAGCATGTAAACCGGGGGGCACTATGACCCAACAGCAGCAGAAGTTTAATCACTGGAGGCTGTGAGACTCACACGAGCTCATTGCGCTATTAACTGCAGCACAGGTATGTGCAGTACAGCATTATTTATTATTATTACTCTACTAATGCTATAAACAATCTGAACTGTTGGCTTTAATACGCAACAATTCAATTTAATGCGTTATATAAACATTATAATAATGATCTACAAAAACCTGCATGAAGAACTTATATATATATATATATGTGTGTGTGTGTGTGTGTGTGTGTGTGTGTGTGTGTGTGTTATATTATCATTAATAGTGTCATTGACTTGTTTAAGTGACTCTTAGAGTTAAATTCGCATTTCTTATGTTTATGTATTTTGCGTGTGTATTTAAGGCGCAGCGCCTCCCTGGTTTCTTCAATGATAATGAAAGTTCATTTGTTTGCCTTTCCTGTCGCTTATTTTCTGTGCAGATTCACAACATGACGGAATGCATCAAATACTGCTGCAGGAAGTTTATTGCCGAAGACAAAGAACCTGACACTCAAAGTGAGTCTCTCTCTCTTTCTCTCTGTCTTTCTCTCACCCTTTTAATGTCTTACAAGTGTTCTCATAATGTAAACTCACATATACCTATCAGTCATAAATTGTTTCCAACAGTGTTTTTCAGTGTATGTGTTAATGTGTGTGTTTTGTGTGTTCAGTAATTAAGGTTCTCCCTCTTCATAAGTTAACGGTTGAGTCTAACGTGGAGAAAAGTGTCGGGGTATCTGAGGATTATCTCATGTCCAAACTGCCCCCAGATGGACGAGAAGTACCGTTCGTCCTTCCAACTTTCAAGCCCTCGTACATCCAGCCGAGAGGACCGCCGTACTCCAGCTACAACATCCAGCAACAAAGTAAACGCTTTCAATCAATCCCAGCTAACACTTTTATACTTCCTTAACATTATGGGGCAATAAAATGTTATTTTTAAGTTCCAGGACCGTTGTATTAAATGTATTGCTTGATTGCAAGAACGATATTCGAACGGTTTCAAATATGTAATGTTTTCTAAACTTTCCACAAACTACTTAAGCATAACATGTTTGATTTTTATGATATATCAAAAAAGATATACTAACATTGCTGCAAGAATGGAAACTTTGAGAGAACCTCTAAAAGAACGTCTGATAACGTTTTCTGTTGGCTGGAATATGAAGTTCAATATAAGGCCTGTACACCCGTACAAATTTAACGTTTCTACAAAAATTGCCACAATTTTAGGTTCCACCCGGGCCGCATATGCAGAAAGGAAGGCAGAGCTTGCAGGAGGGGGGCCATGCATTGTGTATGACCCTGATCTGATCCTAAATCCTAACTACGCCTCACCCGGTTCATTGAGACGCCCCACTCTGAGAGGCAGCCCAGGTGAGATACCCTCACATTTACCTGATGCTGATCAAAAGCCAGACACAAATAATACAGATCAACATTTCTTCAGTTTATCATCTGCGCATGACATTTAAAGGAGTCGATTTACTGTACAGTATCACTTCCTCATTCAGCACACAACTTCAAATATTTACCCTCCAAACCAGCTGTCAGTAATCTTTAACATTCTTAAATTCTTTATTGTTTATGACACACTTTCATATACAATGTCTGTTGGTTTACAATTTTTGGCTCTTAAAACCAGAACTGAACATTAAACGTAGGTTATGTAGGTTAGTTTTCTTAGGTTTTACTACATAAAAAGTAGGTTAGTGTTTCTGTAACTCAGTTGGAAGAGCATTGGGTCAGCAGGCCAATGGTTGTGGGTTCGATTCCCGGGGAGTATATGGACTGACACAATGTTATGTCTTCCAAATGCATGAATCTAAAATATAAAGAACGGAACACAAAACAATAAAATGCATTAGAATGACATAGAACATAATAAGCTTGACTACATGACCACAACAGACACTTTTATGGTGTGTTTCAGACTCAGTCAATGAATTCATCAAATCATTCATGTCTGTGTTCCTCAGGTTGGGAAAATAATAACAAACAGAGACTCAGTCATTCCATGTACGATTTGTCAAACCCCCAGGGCCATGTACAGGTGAGCTTAAACACACACACACACACACACACACACACACACACACACCTCACTGAACAGCTGATTGAATTAAACATTATCACAGTTCAAAACACAGCTTTCACAGTCACATGCTGGTGAGATCACACACACCTGTGACACACACCTTTATTGCGTCTGTGTATAAAAGGAATAAATAATAATCTTTGTAGATGTGATTATTATACATCATATAAAAATGACTCTACATAACCTTCTATTAGCAAATATTTAGCAAAGTTTTTGTGCCAAAATAACTGACACACCTGTGCCTGTTATCAGAATACAGCTTTACATTTATCATAATAATCACATTGATAACACAGAACAGTACAAAAACATGACTTGTTCACGCAAGCATTTTATTTTATTTTTTTTACTTTTCACTAACTGTACTTGGCCTACAGAATTATAGAAATGATACGTATTTGCTTGGATTGTCATTATGAATTGCAGATAAATCATTCTGCTGTTGAACATTTAATACAATAATGTTTGATCTGAGCTGGGTGAGGTTTCTGTTATTGTTTAAGTCAAATAAAGACCGAGTCAGTTTGTCGTCTCCTGCCTGCTGGTGGTGTTGTGTGGAACAAACCTACATTAATTTAAGAAAACCTTATCCTTAAAAGGATAGTTCACCCCAAAATGAAAATGTTTCCATCATTCTCATGTCATTTTAAACTCTCTGGAATGAATGATAGTATTTTGAAATCTGTTGGGTAGAAAATAACAGTGGAATGTATTGACTTGCATTGTGTGCACACATAACCACTAAAACATTTCTCAACATATCTCAAATAGGTTTAAAATGATGCAGGAGTGAGTAAATGATGGAAAAGGTTTCATTTTTGGATGAACTGTCCCTTTAAGTTTGCAGTTTAATGACTAGCAGTGTTGTTGTGCAGTAACAAGTCTTTTTCTGTAATTTGTCCAAGCGTTATGATTCTGTATCCAGTATCCAGAGCAGCACATCCTCCTTTCAGGATTCCTTCGGGAGCAGCCGTAGTCTAGGTAACCATTCATGACGGATCACTGCAATTGTAACCGCAGACAACCACATTCCAAACAAACTCTTAAAGTTTCATTCTATTGGAACTCTCTGGAAAGAATTCCACGCCGCTGTTACCTGGAATTTCCACTACAGCTTCATTTGTTTGGTTTTCTTTCTCGTTTTTCCAGGGTCTTTTCGGACCCGTTATTTTCCAGCGATTTTAGCCCCCTCTCCCCACTCAGTACACACAGATTCTCAAACACAAGACTGACTCAGATCACTGCAGATTGTGAAATTGTGAAAGGGCAGATACAGTAATTGCTTCCAAATGTTTTCCCTGAGGTCCAGTTTACAAGTATCCTCATATAACTCAGAATATAGAGCGGAGTCTGTGTACACACACAGACAGTAGTTGTTAGTGTCGTTCTGTATCAGTCAATTTACAGGAATGCTGTAGAATTATTCTCTGGCATGCTGACATTAATGTGTGTTTGCAATGTGTGTGTGTGTTTGTGTGTGTGTGTAGAGTCCATCACACTGTCTGGAGATGAGAAGGACAGTAAGCTGGGACAGGTGTGTGTGAAGCTGAGGTACGAGGAGCCAGTGGAGCAGGTGTGGATCACCTTGGAAAAGGTACGATTTCATCTAGCATCTAGCTTTGCTAGTCTACAACAGGCCATTGTGTTTCAGCTCTGCTCTAGCTGAATTGGACCTCAGTCTGAGTTGGTAAAGGAATAGTTTACTCAGAAATAACTAACTAACATATAACCTAACATACATATAAAAGAAAATCATTTATTCACATTCATAGTATTCTTAAACTCATAACAAAAATGTTTTTGTGAGGTAAAATGCCATCCTGTCTTTACCTCAGCTGTCAAAAACCATCTAAGCTCATAAACACATTCCTGTAATCCTTGCGCTGTCTGTATTTACCAATCGCTTTGGTTCTTTCACTGTCTAGTGTACAGGTTTGAATGTGTTTACTGAAGAGGCGGAGCCTCAAAAGATTGGGGTCAAAGGGGTCATCAGCATGACGAAGCACGTGCGATTTAAAAGCACAGTCAAGGAAGCATCAGCTGTGAGTTTTTGAAAAATAAAGTTGCTGTTATGTCACATTTTCATTCAGGGAGTTTGTTACACATGCCTGTTCTGTGTCTTGAGCGAATGACCGGCCGCATACCCTGCACTGATAACAGATTATACAGTTTATAAACCATATTTCACTAGTTAAAACTAAGAAGATTGGGGCTGTTTGTGTTTTTGTTTGTTTCAGGACACAGTGTTTATGGAGACGTTTGTCTTCACTCTGAACTTAGAGCAGATACGCAGATCTGCACTGATACTGCGACTGCAGGCTCACACACCACGCAAACACACACTGGGGGAGTGTGTGTTATCGCTCCGGACCCTCGGACCAGAGGAAACACGGCACTGTCTTGGGTTTAGGATGTACTCCAAAACACATGTGAGTTTTCATCCTTCTGACTGATCCCAAACTCAGGCAGTCTGACTTTTTCCTGCCCTTCTTTCCTGGGTTTAACTGTAAGATTCCTTGAAAGCAATCTTAAACTTCCCCTGGAATTACCCATAATGCTTCACTCTCAAAGTTAAGGCCAGGCCTAGTAATCAGTGATGACATGTTTGGTTCTCTTGTGACAGTGATGGGTGTTTTATTAGCAACCTCTGATAGTTGTTAATGCTAAAAATATAAATTTTTATAAAATTTTAACCTTGTTTCCCTTTTTATTGCCCTGTTTATTCGGGACAGCTGTTACATTTTCCAGAAAGTGGAGAAGCAGGCCATAAAATGTCTGATAACTTAATTAAATGACTGTAAAATCACTGTATCACCTGTTTTATCTGCAAGCATCATCCGGTCTTTACTGACATCTCACTGTGAAGAGATCTGCCCTGTTTCCCTGTTTATTCACTATTTGGATTTGTACTTTTTTGTGTGTTTTTGTTTGTATGTGTAAAAAGAACACAGTTGTGTTTTTAAAAAAATAATGGTCAGAGAAATTGGGTAGGAGTTTTTGTAATAATGGATGGGTGCGTGTGTGTGTGTGTGTGCGTGTGTGCATGTTTGTTTGTGCATGTGTGTGTAGGTGTGTCATGCAGAGCTTCATCTGGCTCTGTGCTTTCAGCCGGTGAGCAGCAGAATGCAGCTACAGATCCTCAGCGCTCAAAATCTCCCATCATCTTCCTCACCTCTCACACAAAGTGAGTCTCTCAGCTTTCTTTATCATTACCTTAAAATGATGCCATAAAAATGCATTAATACATGCTGCTGAACAAATGATTTTTCTGTAGGTTTCTTTGTGAAGGTGTACATGCTTAGTGAGGGCAAGTTCTTGCTGAAGAGGAAGACGAAGGTGATGAAGTCATCAGGGGGGCGTGTCCAATGGGGGGAGGTGCTTCTTTTACCCATCACCAATCAGGAAAAGAACCTTCAGCTGTTAGTCAAACTCTATAGAAGCGGCTCTGTTAGAAGAAAACACCTGCTTGGACAGGTCGGTTTGGGGCAAATGACATAATATTATTTATTATTGTAATTACCTTATTAGTGTTTACATTTATGCATTTGCCAGATGCTTTTATCAAAAGTTACTTGCATTACGTTCGGCCTGTGTTACATAGGCCTGTGTTTTTTTTATCAGCATGTGTGTTGCCTGAGAATTGAATTATATCCTTGATATATGCATATTATTATATTTAAAGATATATTTAAAAATATTTATGATTTTTCTGCCCCAAATTCATTTGCTCCCCCCAAAATAAAGAATTTAAGACAATTCTTAAATTCTTAAATGTCTGGCCTAATATGAAACATTATACTGTTATATATTTGTGATACTTACAAGACACAGTAGTTGTTTATTCCATTATTGTGAACATTTCAGTGGCATTAAAGTATGTATTCCTCAATTTTAGGTTCTCATGGGTTCTGACAGCAGTTCTCCAGAGATATCAGAACAGTGGAGAGATTCCATGACTCATCCTGAGAAACTGGTGACTTCATGGCACAGAGTTAGTCGACCCTGAAAAATAGGAGAAATAAATGAGAGATGCAGTAGATTGTCTTTAAAAGTTGCACAATTATTGTGAATCTTTTTGGTATCGATGTCCACCCACTCTGATGTCACATAAAGCCTTTGGCAGATGTAACTTACAGTGATCACCAGTGTTTCAGTTTTCATTTTTATTTAAAAAATGATAGATTTGCTAATACAGACTAATGTAGCTCAATTCTAAGTCATAAGTAGTTAAGAAGTGTTTTCTTGTTTGTTCATACAGTTCCTTATCTCACCTGACTGGTTAGCTCATGTTTGTCTGTAATTTGTAGATGTAGATAGTCTAAATTTCTATGATCTTCAATGGTCTCTGTACCTTTTACATGCAGTCTATATGCAACATGTAGTTATATGTAAAACACAGTATTTAGATATTAGGTGCAATAAGATGTTTTGCACAACAGATTAGTGAGCATTTGAAACTGTATATAATATTAAACACAGCAGTACAATACAGTACAGGTAAATAATAATAATACATTTTATTTGTAAAGTGCTTTTCTGACATTCACTTGCTGTGTTTTCTACAATAAAACAATTAAAATACATCAAATATTTTATGTTTGATGTATATATTGCACACCTGTATATCACACTGTCGACTAATATGAACTAATAAGTTTAGAATGAACTATTAATGAAATGAACCTTTGTCGTTTCCGTTTTTTGCAACTTCAGCACTGAATTATTGTGGATTAACTCAGCTGGTAGAGCATTGGGTTAGCAGCACAAAGGTTATGTGTTCAATTCCAGAGAACACAAGTACTGATTAAAAAAAAGTATACATTGAATTCAGAAGTCGCTTTGGATAAAGGTGCCAAATGTAAATGCAAAGTGAATTGATACTGATTCTTGCACTTCCACTTTCAGAAGAGGCCAAACCTGTTTCAAAGTGCAGTGAAACATCTGATGTCCTCTGTGTTGGTGCAGGGGGTAAAAACGGAAAGTTTAGGAAGTTTTTGAAAGTTTAGGAGGGCTTGAGTTACTTTCCCGTCCATGTGGAATTCAATCCTTCAATTTGTGTCCTATTTCCTTTCACAGAGAAGGAGAGAGCGCAGAAGGAAAATACCGCAGAGGGTTCAACAAAGAGACTTTTGTTAACTCTGGCATTTTGCTTTTGTATGGATCTTAACGCAAGGTGCTCTAACTTTCTAGATGTTGTCATGCGTTGTGCTAAGTTTTGCTATGTTTCAGTGGACGTGGTATGAGGAGGCGTTTTAACAACCTTATCATATTTAAATAAAATAGTGTAAAAAGTATTTAGTGGAACATTAAAATTTTACCATCCATGTCAATTTAGTGGCATTATTCTGCAAACCAACAGGAAACACATGCAGGTGTTTTGAATGCTTCTGAGGGTCTTTCCACATCCGGATGTTTGATTAAACTTACGTCGTATCGTACGTCATTTTTTAAAGGATTGTTATGGGTTTGTTCACTGTATGGACAGAGTTAATGGTTATTTCTCAGGACACGCCCCCATCACCCTGGGTTACTGCCAGCTGTAGCAAACCCCATAAAACAGGTGATCTCTGTGTGTGTGTGTGTGTGTGTGTGTGTGTGTGTGTGTGTGTGTGTGTGTGTGTGTGTGTGTGTGTGTGTGTGTGTGTGTGTGTGTGTGTGAAGCTACCATACGATCAGTTAATAAATGGTCAGGTAATAAATATAAAAACACCCTCAGCTGCAAACTAAACATTAAAACCAAAGTCCCAAAGTCAAAACACTGAGAATTAAAAATCTGATAGATAATAATATTTCAACCAAACGGTAATGTAACTACAATGTCTATGCAAATGGCTATTTTAACCTTCCTGGAATGTTTAAAATAATGGCTTTAACATATGTATCACTTAATAGAAATGTTAGGTTATTCCTACAGCCTGGCCTGTTGTGTGTGTAGCTGAGCCTATTCCTGACCACACACACTGTTACACTCTCCCAGCTGTGTCCATAAGGATCTGTGTGTGTGTGTGTGTGTGAGTGTGTGTGTGTGTTTCCAACATGTTTTAATTAAAAGCGGATCACAGGTCCTGGACTTCAGGAGTGACTCCAGGATGTGAATTTCTCATAAACTGCATTGAAGGCCTTGTATGAACGATGTATTCAACAGTGTTTGGTGTAACATTTATTACATAAAAGTAATAACTTATTACAATAAGCGTATTACATGCATTATTCTGGTCACACCAGAAACTGTTGTTGAACAAATTGCAGTGTTTAAAGTGTTAAAAAACTAGTGAGAGCAACCAAGCATTGACCGAATAAGGTCCCACCCTCCCTTCAGATCGATCTTCAAAGTCAAATCGTAAGACAAATCGTAGGAACAGTTTTGGTTCCTCGAGAGCGCAAGTGTTTAAGAGAAGCACAACATCTCCATCTACAGGACGCAGGACGGTACTGTCCGCGTGCACGCGCACAACACCTGTACTGAATCTCACCTGGATTGTCTCCTAAATGCCCAAATGTAAATGCACGTGTGTGCATAATTCTCAAACTGTATCTCAAAATTCCCTTATTCTCAAAACTTATGCAGTATTGGATAAAGCCACTACAAGCTTTGCTGTTTTTATGTTCAAATAAGATGTAAACAGGAGATATGGGCTATAATAAAACAAATATGTGAATTATGTGTTATAAAATGTTCTATAAATGTTTATTAAAATATAAACAATTAAAAAAACAATCATTTTGACAGAAGAAAATGGTTTGTTTAGGCAGAAGTCAGTATTTAGTGTGAACTAAATCACATTCTAAACTCAAGAGATTAAACTAAAACACTTCTTAACTACTTATGATCTAGAATTAAGCTACATTAGTCTGTATTAGCAACTAAAGAGATTTTCCTAAAAATAATTTATAATTTATGATGCTGGGTCCCAGAAATGGCTTTGAGTTGTATAAAGTTACCTGCAATTCTGTGTTAGCAACAGAGAAGATGGTAGAGAGGCAATGTTGCAGATTGCTGCTTTACCAAGCCCAAGTGTTTTGTTTATGTACAAACTAACTTCAAAAAACTGTACCATTAACATAATATGAATTGTAATAGACATGGGGACAGTTTATTTTTTTATATATAAGGATATGTACAGCAGTTTTGTGGTCCTAAGCATAGGAGTCGGGCTTGTAATCAGTAGGTTGCTGGTTCGATTCCAGCACCGGCAGATAGCCACTGAAGTGCCCTTGAGCAAGGCACCTAACCCCCCGATTGCTCCCCGGGCACTGCAGGGATACCTGCCCACTGCTCCGGGTGTGTGTGTTCATGACTTGCAGTGTGTGTTCACTCCTCACATGGATGGGTTAAATGCAGAGGTCACATTTCGGTTATGGGCAACCGTAACTGACAAACACGTCACTTTCACTTCACTTTGTTTTTTGTTGGCAAGTTGTAACAGGAACTAATTTCTTGCACAAGTTTGTTTGTTGCCATGTTTCAAAACACACACACACGCTAGGCCTGTACCGTACAGTCACTGTACAGTGTCTTTCTCTCACACAACACACACATATGCACATATATAACTCAAATCATTTTTTTTATTAAAAGCTTAGTGTTTACATATTGCCATGGTTAGATGTAAAAACAGTAGATGTAAGAGCAAACCTTGTTATGACCATAATTTAATACATGCAGCATTAAACTGTATATTGATAGCACCATAATAAGTACAGAACACTTTAAAGCACTTCAGGCTTTAAAGGCTTCAGAAGGAATTTAAGTCCATTTTCTTCAATACAATTTCAGGGCATTGCGTTTTAAAGTGAACATTCAGGTGTCAGTTAAAATTGCAAAGTTCTTGCCATGGTGCAAAAAGCCACTAAAGTTATCAAGTCATTCTGCAGTACATTCATATAAACAAAAAAAGTGATTATTTTTGTGATTGCAAAATAAATTCATTTTGATTTAAATGAACTAGTTGTTCAGCACATTGACAGAGAAATTCACTATGTTGTTAATCAAAGACAGGCAAAGAAATTGTGTTACAAATGAATTTGCACTTTTATCAATTATGACTGAAACACACCCTAAATGTTGTTTTGAATAAGTGCATCTACAGGAACAAATAAAGGCACTTTTTCTGCTGTATCAAAGAGCCAAATAAACTAACCAAACTAAAAATACTAGTACATTAGTTTGTTTTCAAGAAACTTTAAGATATAAGATATCCTTGTTGGACCTCAAGATACAAAATATGACAAAAATGTCTTCAGAATCAATTTGAGGTGAGAATTTATTTGAAATTTGTTTTAACAGGTTGCTAAAACAAAAATATTTTTCTTGAATTCTCAAACAAATTATAACCCTGTTTCTACAATTATAGTCAATGAAAATAATTCGTTTGAAAGGGACTCATGCTATACAGACACCAGTTTTCCAGAGTAAAGCTGGTTGCACATGCAAACAAAACAGATTCAGTCCTTTGGAAGTTGCTAAACATCTAATAAAGCCCTTAGAAATAAAAAGGCCCGTTTTAACGTCAAGTATTAAAAAGCAACATCTGCTTTGTTTTTGTTTTCTCTCTCAAATGTTGATCATGGAGAAATGTTAAAAAGGCCACTACTAAAACTAACCCAGAACCAACTTATAACTAGAAGTTAAAACTAACTGATTTTGTAATTGTTAAGACAGCTGTGTACAGTACGCTCAGGTTCTCGAAACCTCAACTGTGAGTTAGTTCTGTGAAAAATCCAACTTCATGGCAGCCACTTCCTCTCAGCTTAAGCCACTTTGGTGAGCTGCAAGTCTCCATAGACCCGAAGGGCAGTGAGAGACGCGAGCCGAGTAAGTCTGTGAGCAAAACCGCACAACGGCTGCCCGTCCACCAGAATACGGAACTGCTGGTGTTCACACACAATCTCCATCTGACAGAATTTAAAAATGGATCAAATGAGCTTAAGAGAATATTATATATTCTATATGACACACACATTTTTATCAGATTGGATCTCCAAACAAACACACAGTTACCTTAAAGGACTCTCCTGGGGCAAAGGGGAAAAAAGATATGGCGGTCTCAGAAGCCCCCCATTGCCCTGACAAGCGGGCATTACGGAGTACAGCCTTCTCCGGAAAGTTCACCTTCAGCTCCAGCCCCACATCACCCTCGATTTTCTCATCTTCCTCACTCTTAGATTGGCATGATACTAACACGACCATGCTAAAAGACAGGCAGACATTTTTCAACATTACAACAAACATTTTTCAAGAAACTGAGTAAATGTTTCTAAATGGCTGTATTTGCATTTTTAAAAATAATATAGGTAGATCAATCATGTTAAGATTGTACGTGTGGAATTTGGATGCATAATATGGCATACATTGTGTTATTAAGCTAAAAATTGTCTCCATAGAGTCAAATACAAGTGTCCTGTTTTCCTGTTGACTATACCAAATATGGCCAGAACTGTCCAATCTCTTCTCCAAATCTGTCTAAGACTAAGACTTCATGGGAACTCACCCTTTCCCACGCCGCCAAAACAAACATGGAAACCAACAGCTGGAAGATTAAACGCTTTTTCTGTGTAAGGATGACATTGCAGCTCAATTTGCATTTTTATCAGTTAATGATCTAAAACCGGTTCATTACTCTTTGTTGGTGGCTATATTTTCTCCTCGTCCTGTGTGAACCGGAGAGACAATAAACAGTTTAATCTCTGATACAACCGGCTCATTGTTTTGCAGCATGAAAGGCTGGGCTCACAGTATATGAACCGAGTCATTCATAAGGCCCATACAAACGCATGTGTTGGTGAAGGTACAGACAGGTATGTCTGATACGAACCTTTTCGGCTGCTTGTGAACAATACCCATCACTATCAGCCTCATAGTGGGCCGTAGCCCCCCTTTGATCACCCCGACATATTCTTCCTCCTGTAATAATATACAATACAATTATATACAATAATATCTTTCATTCATTCAAATATCTGCTACTAAAGCCAAACAACATTACTATTAACAATATTATTAATATAAGATCAAAAGTGATTTGATAATTCATAACAATATCCCAAGCTGTGGCTAAACGGTACGAGAACAGAAGAAAAATGATCCTTTTAAAGGGTCCTGATACCGGCTGGTCTGGGGGTAAAATCTGCACCGTTTGCTCAGTTTCTGAATTTGCGGTGCAGCACGATATGCAATATTTAATCTCACCTCGTAATTATAATATATCGATATACATGTTACTTACATGTAAATGCATTCATCAGATGAGTCAAATCTATGAGCCCGGCGTGTAAAGCAACTTATTTATTCAATCCGTTTGACTGACGAACTCTTACTTACGTTTGGGATGCTGTCTTTATCCGTCATGATGTTCTCCGTTGCGGTCGTTTCAGCGCGAGGACAATAGCGGACACGCACCGATTGATCATCACGGTGCGCGAGACCGGCGCTGTAAGCGCGACCCCGCCTCGCCGCTCCGCGTTGCTATAGCAACCGTCTCATTCTGGCAGTGATGTCAAAATTGCGGTGGTGACTTCAGCACTATTCAAAATGAAGGCATTAATAATTGAAATGCTCCGTTGAAATCGAGAGCATTGGGCTGTATGTCATCCGGTAATGCTTTGACAACGTTGTATGTGTTTGGAATAATCTCAACTACTGCATGCATATCATCACACTGTACATTAAACATGTGCAGTATATCAATATATAATATAATATCAATATATAATATATATATAATGTATAATAAACATTATAAATAACTGATGCATGTAACTGTTGTGCAGAATAACAAACAAAAGACACAAATAGCTCGCAACAGGTGTAATGTTTCCCATCCAACCTGTTTAACACTGCAATATGTTTTCACCACCCAGCGAGAGTTTCCTTGGTTTATAAGCACCAAATTACTGATCACATGTCTTGTGTCACTCTCACGCACAAGTATCAGTCTAATACAATGTTGGGCAGAAAATGTTTTATTACGGTGTTTAACGAGACAGAATAAACTACCGGCAGGGGACGATTAAAGCGACTTAAAAAGTTTTATTTTTTAAAAGGTTTACAAATTTCTTTAAATGGCACAATTTTATTGTTCATTTAAACGTTTATGACATAACTTATAAATCAAACACACATCAGAAATCTCAATGTTTTAAAAAAAATATATATATATATTACAAGGGATCGACCTGACCAGCGCTTAGAAAAGTATCAAGTGTCACGTGATGCTCCGACATGGCGGCTACCGTATAAATAACGACGAGTATTTTTAGACCATCAATTGAAAATTAATGGATGATCATTAATATTTATAATGTCGTTATTATCACGTAAAGCCATCTAATAAATTACAGTTTGACCTTTGAACTGACAGCTCCCGGATCAGCTGGTCTGGTCACATGACTCGTCTCGCTGGTCCAACTATGGCCACAGACTGAGGCGAAGCGCACAGAAACGAGCTGGTCTCTGACTGAGATATAAGGACTAAACCCAAACCGTGAGTGTCGATTTAATTCATACTTACTGCAGATTCAGTGTAAAACTGATATGGAGAGTTTTATAGCCGTGTAGTCGATGTATCTTCCCCTCAAATCTGTTGTTGACTCAGTTGTTTATAGTTTATATGTCCTGTTACATGCCCATGAGTTTCTTACACATGAGCATGTTATTAAAATACACTGTCAATCCTACAAAAGCCTGATATTTCTGTCAATGTAACTTGTTATCTGCTTCAATGATCCATTTGTGTGATCCCTGCTTAACATGATGCTTTAACATGAATCCTTGGATTAAATACATCCTGCTTTTGTGTTTTTGGGGTGAAAAATGTTTTGCTAATCATATTTATAGATATTTCAGATATACAGTCTCGTGAAATGTCACTTTAACCGGTCATGAGACGTACGTTGCGACATAACTTTCTATTTTTACTATTGGTCTGTGTTGTATTTGTTCATTCAATTGAATGTCATTGTGTCAGATGTGGGTCTCTCAGTAACGCATTTGGGGCCAGTGAACTGCCGGGGTTTAACCGGGGACCTCAAACCTAACAGACCCTTGTGGACCTGACCTGGCCCACAATGCATCCGTTTGGTCGTGAAGAGGAGACCTCCAGGCGCGAGCTCTTCGGTTTCTTCACGCGGTGTTTGCAGCGCGGGGAGTGGGAGCTCGCGGCCGCCTGCGCGTGTCAGCTCGGGGAGGCGCGCGGGGACGATCCGTACAACCCGCGCGACATCCTCAAAGCCATCGTTACACACCCGTACCCCTTAAAGTGAGCGAAGGCCCCGCGTTTTCACGATGCCCATTCCTTAATAGTCAACAATATCTTGGTGGTCGAGTTTCAGAGGTTAGGGATGAGACAAGTTTCTGCTTGTTTGTACGCAGGTGGGAGACAGTGGGCAGCCCTCACAGACTGGCCTGGTATTGGCTTCAGGTCCTGGAGACACTATCTGAAGTAAAGGTGGGTGTAAACGCTCCAGAAATAATCCTGTTTTAAACTGGAAGTGCTGTAACCTGTAATCGGTTCTGTTTTCTGATCCTGTTTTTAATCTTTGCAGGTGGGTGAGTCTGTGAAGAAAGAACTAGAGTTTCTGTTGCTTTTAGAGGAACTGCGAGATGTTCCACAGACTGTACTTGAGGTAGGACGTCCACATGTTTGCTTTGTGTCTTAAGTTCATCTTGACTCATATGTGACCGTAAGTGGTGATTCTCAGTGGGTTATTTTTAGCACCAGTTTGATCAACCAGTCAGAGCAAGTACTACATTACTTCATGCCACATATTTAAACTTTTAATATGTGGGCTTAATTGCTGAGTTATATTACTATGAAATATTTCAATGTACATATTTATTAACATATTGCATTCATTTTACATATTTCCTAATATTAGGTTTTGTACTGTCGTATAAATGTATGTTATTTTACCATTGCTGGGCCTGTATAATAACATGCATTTGAGAGAAATGAGTCTACTAAAGGAAACAGATTATAAGATAAGGTTACACTTATCAGTTGCTTGTGTACACTTGTGCAAAGTTTGTGCTAGACATGCAAAAATACTCAATTCCTTGTTTAAAAAGTCTCACCTAGAGCCCATGTTGGAGGTTATAGACAAGCAGGCAAAATTACAACCAAAACAAGCAAACAAACAATATTTTCCTCTTTTGTTTCCTTACTTTGTCTTTTATCCTGTATCTTCTTTAGGAGCTCCACGAAGCCTTTCTTCTGTCTGACCAAGCAAAGGGAAATATTTCCGTCCCTCCACTGAGTCCCGCCGTTCTCTCCTGCCTCCGTTCCCTGTTGATCCGCCATCAGCCGCGTCTCGTCCATTCTCTCATCGGTTTCCTGCAGCATGCCGATCGCTCCCGAGGCCACGCCCTCCAAGAAGTCTTCATCCAGTACCTCACAGATCGAGTGAACGTCCCCGTGGAGCAGAGGAACGAGGGATGGGTGGAGGAAGTATGTTCAGCATTGGCCTTGGTGCCGTGGGGTTCGGAGAGGTCAGGGGTTGAGCTGGAGACCCTGTGGGAGGGTTTGTGGTCGGCGAGAGAAGGACCCCTGACTGAGGAAAGGATTCTGGGATGCCTGCTGAGGCCGCGGGATCACACTCTGTTGACAGCATACAGCTCAACGGCAGTCAGGCTGCTCAAAGAGAAATTGTTAAGAGAGGCTCCACATTCACAGGGTAACAAATTTACTGCAGTTATATGCCACTAAACTGACCAGAATCACATTTAGCCTCCATAATATTAGGCTGTGTCGTTTATACCATTGTGTGCCAACAAAAACACTAACCAATCAGAGTGCAGTACGTATTTTAGAGGGCGGGGTTTCTTGTTATAACAAAATACTAAACCAAGTGGCATTTCAGAAATGTAATGTACTGTACATTATAACAGAAATGTACTTTTGTATAATATGAACTGTATCTGTGGTTGCTAGGACACCTGTGTGAACTTTTAACACTTAATGTGGAATTAAGTGTTAGATAACATTGGGATCAATTGGTCAAAATCAATCAGGAAAAAGGAAGTTATTTGGTATTGTAACACTATTTGTTTGCAGATGTAAATTTGTTTGATATTTTAATGCATGTCATTTATATTGCGTGATAATTACCTTTTGGCTGAATTAATAAATTTGAGCAACAATAGTCTTTTTCACAGTGTACATTGAACTGAAACTGAACATCTTGCACACACAAGCACTTTCCAAACATCACATGGACCTGTCTAAAGTTAGTGTGTAGGACTAACCACAGAGACACACTGACATTGCTTTTAATTTGTGTGTTGGTTCATGTTTAAGGAAGTAACTATAAAAACGAAAAGTTGCGAGTACCAGCGCAGCTGTTAACACTTCTGCTTGTGTGGTCATACAAAATATTCTCGGGTGTTACACCATTTACTTAATACAGCTTTTTATTATTAAGATAATATCATTATTTGAGTGTATTATGATGTTTATCTGACACTTTCTATGTTCCCTTCTAGTTGACTTACCTGATCTGGAAAGGGTCATGCTTGGTTTGTGTTGCCATGATGACAAACCCCTGGTCTGGAAAGCCATTTACTTTGAGTGTTTGAGCAGTGGAAAGCACTTTCTGGAACAGGTCTTGGTAGGTACATCAGATTAAGTAAACAGAGACCTGCATATAGTGTCTGTTAGCTATTTTTTGGACCGTACCACTGTTTTATGTCCTATAGTTCATCCAGGACACAATTACATGTTGATCAAGTTTCATTTAAGTAAAGCAAAATTGTGTTTTCAGAAGCTTATAAATAAAGCTAAGTTTTTTGGTTTGGTTATTGCACTAATACATCCTCTGGTGTCTGTTTTGTTATTGAAGCTTACTGGTTTGGATCTCATTAAGAGGGAGGAGTTTTCCAAACTGGAAGCATTATTGAAGGCGGAGTTTCAGCCCTTGTCCCGCCTCTTGTTGTTGTTGGGCTGGATGCATTGTCAAAGCCTGGAATCTGCCAAAATGCTTCTGAAGGTCCTACATCATCAACAGGTTAGAAGCCAAGCAGCTGATTATGTGACTGAAGTTTGGACCACCTATAGATGTATTATGGCCAAGAATGGCCCACATTTGCAAAGTTGAATTCACAGCTAGTTAACCTTTGGCTGTGTGTGGCTTGTCTATAGAAGGTTTCAGGTGTCATAGAACATTCAAAATAACATTTTTCATGTTTGTTACTTAATGAAAATGTTGGTAAACGTTCTTACAGCCTACTTTTAGCAGGTTAACAGCAAGTGTTTAAAGTCTAATCTTGAGAGCCACATAACATCTATTTTAAAAATCCCCTCCAGCTAAGGTGTGGTTACGACTTGTGAATTTCACAACCATGTCATCTTTGCTTGTACCCGACCTCTGAGGTGTGAACCATAGTTTATTGAAAAATATTGGTCGAAAATAATACATGATGATGAAGGACAGTATTCAGACAAGTTAGTATTTTGTTGGAAACTGAAATAATCTCATTTTTGTTGACTGTTTTCATTTGCTTATGTAGTCACACCTGTTTGCATGGGTCTGTTGTATATAAACACAAATAACTCCATGTTAGAAATGTGTTTGTGTGTGAATAAATAACACTTTTTATCTCTGTGTGTAGCCACCAAACAATGATTCGGTATTGAGCGAGTTAGCTTGCACTCTGGCCTCTCAGCTCGCGGTGTTGGAATGGTGTGACCAGAATAATCCGTAAGTTAAACCGTCCTGGATGCCGTAAACTCACACAAGCCCATAACGGTCTCCTACCTCATTAAGATTCAAAGCAAGACTTTGAAGATTTGAAATTCAGATTCAGTTATTGGTTTGTGCCATCTTAGAAGTCATAAGAAGAAGTCAACTTTTGGCAATCAGTAACTTTTGGTTCTGTAGTGTCAATGAAGTCAATGATTTCTATTTATAAATCAATTTATCAATTTAATTTATAAATCAAATTATATAGATAAGGAGACTGTTCTGATCTGTTATGTACTTGTTCAGTAACTGTATAATTTAAACCAAAACAAATTCCAAATAGCAGCTGTAAGTTGTTTATTAATTGTTATATTGGTGTATATAAACTATGTAATAATATATTATACTGTTGTGTTTGTTGGTCTGTTTATAGAGGGATATCCCATGATGCACTTCTCAGTCAGTTGCACATGCTGGACCATCACTCTGCCCTGTATGTATTGCACAGTCTGACACCTCTTGCCCAGTATGAGGAACACAGAGTGCTGGAGTTACTGCAGAGAACTGGTATGAAATGGACCCAGTCACATGTGGACTTACAGAGCTGGTGACACCTTTACTAAACTGAGTTTTAAAATTTGTGGTTCTCTGTAGGAGATACGTCAGTTTTGGATGCACCAACTAGCTCTGTCCAGAGGAACGTCACTCTGTATCGAGGCTTCTGTGCGATGAAGTATGCAGTGTATGCTATCTGCGTTAACACACACGCTAGCTTACAGGAGTGTGAGTCCTTGCACCTGCAGCAGATGGAGGCAGGACAGGGGGAGGAGCCAATTGAAGGTGACAATAACCCTAGTGGGCCTTACTTGTCATAGGGAATGGGACAGTGTCCCTAAGATTTACTTAATAGGTCATTATTTAACTTCTCATTTTCCCTTCCCAGGATGCTCTGGTCTGTTCCAGCACTACTTATCGGAATGTCAGCTGTATCTGGAAGCTGTTCCAGCTTTATTCCGCCTGGAGCTCCTGGAAAACATCTTCTCCCTTCTTTTCCTTTCTGATACTGACTTCAACCCACAAACAGATCTGAGCAGCACCAGCACAGAAACCCAACCGGACTTGATCAACAAGATGGAGGAAGTGAAAAAAGACAGCAAGCCTAAATCAGACTTGGAGGACCGGGGAAAAGCATCCACTCGGGTGAACCCTGAGTTGGGCCATCTAATGTCAGGCTGTCAGGGTTTTCTGGTGGATTTGTGTGCGATGGAGGGGATTTTGCGACTGGTCAGGGAGGGTTTGGAGGGTGTGTGTGGGGTAGACCAAGAGGACGGAAGGGCGCTTGCGGCCGATGCGGAGTTGGCTGAGAGTCTGGGATGTTCTGTTACCGCGGAAACCTTCAGCACTCGTTTACAGAGGTTGTCTAAATACACAGCAGAGGCCCAATGGAGACTGCAGATTGTTACTAGTAACCATGGCAATGGGAACGGTGAGTAGTGGGTTTGGAATAAAGGATTCTGAGGATGTTTATATTACCAATGCTTTTGTGTATGTGTGTGTAGATGGCTTGTACCTCCCATCTCCGCTTCCCAGTCCAGCACTTCCTCTGAAACGCCAGGGCAGCGGCAGCAGCGGTTCAGGTGTTCGCAGAAGAAGAAAAAACCATCGTCATCGCTCTGATCGTCACATCTCTTCTGAACGACAGAATGGAGAGTTCACCAACAGCGCCTCAGGTCAGAGTTTGCGCACATGCAGCCTGTATCACAGCTAAGCTTCTGTTTGTGACTGTTTTTTTGCCATCATGTCACCATTGCAGATGGTGGGGCATGTGCTGGAGTCGTGTTTCGTGGAAATGAAGTGTGTCCGTGTGGTGGATCTCACAGCTGGCTGGTTCCTGCGATGCTCTCACCTCCTGAGTCTCTCCTCATTGCCTGCATTCGCAGAGGCAACTACATAGAAGCCCAGCAGGTAAGATATGATGTCACACAGAGGCCCCTCGGGTGAGAAATGATGTAACATCTTAACATGACACACTTCAAAATCTCCAGTGATGTCATTATCTGGTAGGCTAGTAATATCCAATGTTTTGGAGACATTTGCAGGGCCTAAATTATTTGTAAATAACAACCTTTCCAGTTGTGTGTTTTCCTGTTCATTCAGTGCTAGTACAGGTCCATACGATACCTCAAAAACTATTATTTTACTATTTTTTTGCTAAATAACAGATAATGTGATTCCTTTGTGTTTGGTAGGTGATTGCTATGTATGGATTGGAGAATTCTGAGTGTGCAGGTGAACTGGTGTTTATGGACCGGTACCAAGACGTTCTGGCAGAGCTGGCTCAAGTGGAGCAGAAGATTGAGAGTCAGTCGCTTTCTTCATCATCTTCCTCATCTGAGGGGCTGTCCGTAGTTGGTGCTGCTGCTCCAGCGGGCCGGACCAGAATGGGCAGCAGTAGCAGGTTGACCCTTAAGAGCATTGGAAGTGCAGCAGCCGCAGGTAAAACATACAACACTAAGACAGTAAAGAAGATCCATGCCCAGGCACACTGATGCTTGTATCTTTCTCCCTCTCTCTCTCTCTCTCTCTCTCTCTCTCTCTCTCTCTCTCTCTCTCTCTCTTCCTCTCTAGGTGTAGCTTTCTATTCCATCTCTGACGTGGCCGATCGCTTACTGAGCACCCCGGCCCGCCCCATACCCTGCCTGGAGGAGGACTATTGGTTCTCCCAGTGCTCCTTAGACACCTCCGACCTCCTGCGCCCCCTGCTGGAAGAGTTGAGTCCTGCGGCTATGGCGGCCTTTGACCTCTCCTGCTGTCAGTGTCAGCTGTGGAAAACTTCTCGCCAGCTTCTCGAGACGGCAGAGAGAAGACTCAGCAGCTTTCTGGAAGCTAGAGGTGAGAGAGAGGATGCAGTGACATCAGCGATGGCTGGTTGCTCGGTTACTTGAGAAGCAAATTAAAATTGTCTTTGGCAGGCGTACGAGTCGACACAAGGGTTCCTCACTCTACTGGTATAAGAGGCTTCTCATCGGTACTGCAACAAATCAGCAAGATCCTAAACCGGACCTCTGCCAGTAAAGCCACTAGTAAAACAGGTCTGTGGCATCTATACACATGTACACACACACTGTGTTTTGAGGTTTGTGTCATGTGATGCACTCTTTCTTCACTAGACTGTAATGGAGAGGACAGTCTTGTCTTCAGCCTCTTTGGCTGTAGTGCCCAGGAAGTGCTGCTGTGTTGTCACTCAACTTTAACAGAAGAGAGTATCGCTTCCCGCCTAAACCTGTATCAGCGCCTAGAGGTCACACTTCAAACCTTGACCTCTGCAACCAATACCACAGGTATTATTCATGTATGTTTTTTAGCATATACAGTCAAATTCAGCTAGCAGAAGGTTTTCATAAAGGGGCCTGGAGCTCTTATCTCTGAATAGACATATTTAGGATATAAGGATATTGTGTATTTTGTATCCTTTGTGGATTCCTGAAAGCCTCTTATAATGTGAGTTCCTATATGCAAATTGTCTCTGATATGATTGGCTGACCTCTTTGCATGTAAAATTAATCCCCGTTTAAATATATTGTTTATTATTTTGGCTTCTCCTTTGCTTTTCTCAGTAGACGCTCTGACAGGAAGTTCTCTTCTGACGGCGCTGGTGGATCAGGCCAGTCTCAGGCAGTCAGAACTGGACTCTCACCCAGTGCGAACTGCGATGAAACAGCTCCTGCAGTATTTGGACCAGCTCTGCCCGTTTGAGCCGGACAGCACCCCCAGCAGGCCAGACTACATACGGAAGTTCTTTGATTATGTTAACTTGTTGGCCTCAGTACTGGTTCGCAGTCTGTCATCTGATGGTAAACCGAAAAGTCCAATAAACCCATTGAGATTGAATTATCGAAGTAAGAGGTCCTGCTGTGTGTGAGTCTAACATTTGTGATCTGATCTTAGATCAGTGCACAGAGGTGAAGCTGGGCAATCCACTCTTACTGTTGCTTCAGTCGCCCAGCCAACTTCTGTCGCTTCTGCTGTTTGACAGACAGGTGTCACCTGACAGGTATGGAGGGTTCTGTCTCATTCTCTCTCAGCTCTAGTGTGTTGTTGTTAATATTCATCTTAGGTCATCCAATCACAAGTGGGTGGCTTGTTGAACCTGGTATTGTGTGTATATATATATATTTTTTATATATATATATATATATATATAATATATATATCTCTGTACAGGGTTCTGTCTTTGCTGCAGCAGGAAGGGTTGCGTTTAAGTGTGCAGCAGGTTGTTGTCCAGCGGTGTTGTGAAGCTCTTCCGCTCTGGGATTCGAGGGCTGCGACAATGTCCCAGGTGCAACCTCGGGTCACTGGACTTAACGGAGGGGCGTTCTGCCCTGCTAGCATTGCCTCGCTTCTCCAGCAGCACGCTCAGGAGTGTGCGCCGACCCTTGACCTCTCCGACCCCATTGCCACCTCTGACCCCAGCTCTGAGTCTGAGGTCTCCGTGGAGGACATGTCTGCAACGTCCACAAACCTCTCCACCTCTCCGCCCTCACCGTCTTCATGCCCTCCTTCTTCTTTTCTCCTTACTCCTTCTGCACTGTCTTTCCTGAAGTCCAGGTCTCCCCTTGTCGCCACTCTGGCCTGCCTCAGTGCCAGTCGGGGCGGCATGACCCGTTCGACTTCCTCCGGATGGTCTGGGTTACCCTCCTATTTTCGTGGGTCTGGACGTAAAGAAGCGGTTCTGGATGGAGACCAGATCTCAAGGGAAGGGGAAGTCTTGCTTAAAAACTTCCCTATTCTTAGAATGTACCTGCGGACCATGGCCGAGCCAGTTCTGGGGGTCTCCTTCGAAGCAGAGGAGGGTCTTGCATCGGCTCTGTGTGGGAAGCCTGTGGTGGGGATGCTGTTTTCAGGCCTTCAGGGCAGCACAGGGCAAGCCATCGCTGCTGAGGCGTTTCAGCAGGCACTGAACAGCAGCGATTTGAACAGAGCGTTGGACCTGCTGGAGCTGTACGGTCAATCCTGCAGCCAGGAGGTGGCGCTCCGGGACAAACTTCTAGTATGCAACGCACTGCAAGGTAAAATTTATAGCAGCTGGGTTCCAAGCTAAGCTAAGATTTGTGGGTACATTTACATTTGTGTGCTAAATGCTGGGTTTGGCACGTATCCATCTCTGCTTTGTGTCTCTGTTGTAAAGAAATAATCTAGCAGATCATTGTTTCTGTTTAGGGCATGAAAACATTCCGCTTATCTTTTATCTCCACCCGTGTCTTTGTGTACAGGCAGCAGTGGTGTGACGCAGTTGTTCCGTGTGAGAGACTGGGAGCTGCGTGGACGTGCGGTCCTGCAGGGTTTGGATCGGTGGACTTTAGAACTGTGTTTAGAGTTGCTGCAGTTCTGTCTGAGTGACCAGACCACTCAGGGTCCACTCAGAGAACAGCTTCAGCAGAGGAAACAGGAACTGGACATGTACCAGCGGGTCGGTTTGGATTGCATTAGATGTAATTGGTGTACTGTAGAAGTTTGCTGATCACTGTGTAATAGTTGTTGTCATGTGTTGTCATGGTGCAGATGCTGAGCTTGCAGCCTCCGTTGCCGTGGGAGACATGGCAGGAGTTGAGGGAGGAGTCTGTAAGGAATCCTGAATCTGTGTTTAATCTGATGTTGGAGGCCAGGGTGAGTTTATACTGTAGAAGCAAACCAACAAACACTGATTATATTAATCATATAGTGGTAAACTTGACTCTAAATTAGCTTTATTTAAACTTATTGAAATAGTTTAGACTAGGGCAATACCTCTTAATACAGTAATAACTTGTTTAAATAAATTACATTTTGTTATAATTTTTTTTAAATATTATATGAAAATATTAACTAATAATATTATATTAATATCCACATGTTTGAAAAGAAACTAACCTTTCCTTGCCCCTGCATTAACCTATAACATTTTGAAGCATTAAAACCTTTTCATTATTGTAAACCATTGTGTTATGCATACTTGTGATAGTTAAATAAATTCACTAGATCTTGCAGTCATAGTTCAGCCAGTCAAAGGCTTCTCTTAGCATAATTATGTGTCTTGACTTCAGAAGGAATGTTGAGATGCTGTTTTTGTGTGTGCAGGAGTTTGAGTTGTGTGCTCAGTGGGTGCAGCTGTACTCGGTGTCAGATCAGTCCTGCCTGAAGCTTCAGACTGAACATCTGTTACACCTTCTAGAACAGGGACACACAGAAGATGCTTTCCAGGTTTGTGTCTGTGTGTGAGAAAACATGTTCATTCCTCGTTAAACAATTCAATTAAGTCAGTTAATCTTGTTTGGAGGCTTTTGTTTTCAATGCTGTCATTGTTCTGCTTGACCCCGCCTCTCCTCATACCCCTCTCCCAGCTCCTGGAGGCTCTGTCAGGTTCAGTGGCTTTGGAGGTCAGTGAGCAGGCTCTGGATCGAAGGCCCGGATTGGCTGCATGCCATTTCCTGTCTGATTACCTCACCCTACACTTCCAGAGTCAGATGACCCCTGCGCGGAGACGCCACATCCATGCTCTGCACCTTGGCTCAAAAGTAACTATATGTTTGACTCAAACACATCAGACTCTGGTCTGATGTCACTGCGTTTTTAAGACATGACCTTTGTATGTACCTGTTGCAGGTGTTACTGACTTTTCCGGAAGCTTCCCGTCAGGATTATTTTTCCCTGCTGTCCGATCCGCTTCTCATGCTGGAGCAGCTGCTGATGAATCTGAAGGTGGACTGGGCCACCGTTGCCATCAGCACCCTCCGGAACCTTCTGCCCGCTCAGGATGCAGGCATCACCAACCAACACATCGACACAATTCTGGCAGATTATGCACAGAAGGCTCTTGACTTCCCCTGTGCGCTTAGAGAGTGGTCTCGGTCTGGTGAGTTCAGTCCCACTGCATTGTCAGGCATCTAGATCTGGTTCTAAATTCTTAAAGGGGTAGTTCATCCAGATATGATCATTGGCCTTTTGTTGAAATTGTCTTTCTTTTTTACTTTATCTCTTTCTCAATTGCTGTCTTTTTGTATTAGACTCTGTCATTAGTCTGCAAGATGCATTTCTGCAGTGTCCGGCCCAGGAGAGTTGTTCCTCCTCCCCCAGCCACACCCCTCCGACATCATCAGGTATGAACCGCACCTTTAAGCCATGACCACGCCCACTTACCATCAGCCACACCCCATTTTGCATGAAACAATGGAAACACATTTAGTTGATGCTTATAATTGAAGCTTAAAACTGTGTAGCACTGATAGTCTTTAATAGTCTGTTAGCTAACTAATGTCATTAGTTTATTAGTTAAGTCATGTGTAAAGTGGGTTTTTTAGGTAGCACACCCATGCACACGCCCTCCAGCGAAAGACGCCCAAGTGCCAAGAAGATCCGCCTTCTGACGACCCCCTTCACCCCTCCAGAGAAAACTCCCGACCGCAAGGACTGGATCCCAGACCACAAGCAGCACATCTGTATGGTCTGCCAGAAAGACAGATTTACCATGGTGAGTTAGATGATCTCTGAGAAAGTTTATGAAGAAGCTGAACTCCTGAGAACGGCTCCTGCTGTGATGCTCTTACAGACAGAACTAAACTGTCTGTAAGTGTCTTAACATGAAAGTTTCCTTGTGTCAGTTTAACAGACGGCACCACTGCAGGCGCTGTGGCAGGCTGGTGTGTAATACCTGCTCCAGCAGGAAGATGGTTCTAGAAGGTTCTGAGGAGCCTGTGAGAATCTGTGACCAATGCTACAACTTCTTCCACCCGGAGTAAGACACACTTCATATGTAAACGCATGAACACGTATCACAGTTTCAGCTCTAATGTACTTTTCTTTTTTAAATGTTATGTTGTGTATTGTTGCAGGTCAGATGAGGAACTTGAGCAGGGAGAAGGTAAATGTGTGAATGAAGGATGCCATTAAGGCAATTGTTGAGTATATGGTGACATAGATAATTGTGTTCATCAAATACAGCATCAGTTCAGATGGTTTAAATTACTGTAAATGTTTGACAGTCACATACGGTTATGGTCTAGACGTGTACGTCTCATTCTCATAAATTATGTAAACATGTATCCGCTTGTGTTGTTAAAAAACACGTCCATGTTCGTGTTTAGTTGATAATACCAAGGCTATGAAATCTTTCCCAGCAGCTGGCAGTCCTGCGTCCATTGATGGAGTCCTGAACGGGGTTTTAAATCTGCCTGAGATTCCTCAGAAGCAGTACCGCCTGAGTCCAAACCCGGAGGAGAACCAGCGGCTGAAGAGCGAGTTCTATTACGAACAGGTGTGGTGCTCATATTTCATACTAGTGGTCCAGTGTTGAGGGTAGGGTAGATGTAACATCCCACCTTTTCTTTAGAACGATCTTAATAGCCCCGCCTCCTCCATTAGTGTTTGGAGGTATGCAAATGGGTAGTTGGACAGGCAAGTGGGACATCCTGTTACTGCATTCTGACCTGGATGAACATTTTCCACTAAGGATTTTTATATAAATATATTTAGCCAACATTACTTAGTGTTTGCTACCAGGATGCAACCAGCTAATTGCTAACCAGTAAATCACAAATGTTTCTAGATTTCTTGCCACACATTCTCACACAAGCTTTCTCTGTGCTAAAGGCACCCAGCGCGTCCCTGTGTGTTGCTATACTGACTCTGCACAGTGATCACGCAGCCTGTGGCCAGCAGCTGATTGGCCACTGCCGCTCACTCTCCCGCAAACTGACCAATCCTGAGGTGGATGCCCGTTTGTTAACAGAGGTGATGCGGCAGTTACTGTTTAGTGCCAAACTCATGTTTGTTAACGCTGGATGCACCCACGAGCCAGCGCTTTGTGACAGGTGAGATGAGCCAACAATAACCCTATTTAAAATCTGTGATATATTAAGTTTAAAAGCACAAATTCTGATGAGAGTAAGACAGGAAACATTGAGAGTTTGAGAGTTGAAATTTCTCTCTTCTTTTTCATTCCATCTGTAGCTACATCAGTAAAGTAGACGTGTTGAAGATCTTAGTCAGTGCAAACTATAAGGACATCCCGTCGCTGGACGATATTCAGGAAACAACGGCAGTAACACGTCTGCGCAACCAGCTGCTAGAAGCTGAACACTACCAGCTAGCCGTGGAGGTGAGAGCAGACACTTTTTTTTTTTTTGTAGACTTTTGGAAGAGCAACAGAATTAGCTTGATTGGTTGATTTGTGTTTGTTTTGTGATTTTCTTCAGGTGTCAACTAAGAGTGGGCTGGACCCAAGTGGCGTCTGGCAGGCGTGGGGAATGGCGTCTCTGAAGGCTGGGAATTTAAAAGGGGCCAGGGAGAAGTTTGCTCGGTGTCTGAAGGTGCCGGTAGATCGTAATCAGCTGAACAATGGAGCGAGACTTCTACAGGAGGTCATTCAACATCTGGAGTCTGCAGTCAGACCCGCTCTGAGCACGGTAATCTATCCACAGCTACTCAACACAGTGCTCTGTAATGTTCAGTAAAGTTCTTATGAGTCTCTAAAAGTCTTG
>JBAJNP010003148.1:0-41789 GCA_036877545.1 Yasuhikotakia modesta | reverse complement strand
TTCTTCACTACAAAGAGCCTTTGTGCAATAAAAACATTTTATAGATGTTTTCATTGAACTATGCACCTGATAAAGACCCTTTCATAAACTTTTGTTTTTAGCTGCATATTTGTACTTTTGATTTCCCGTCTGAAAAGTACACACAGTTCTTAAGTAAAAGTTCTGATGTTGCTGATACTAATGTCTGACATACTGTAAAAAAGATTTTCAAGTTCTGCCCATTCAAACATTATTTTCAGACTTCAAAACCTCCAGAGCAATTGAGAACATAGTTCTGGGCCTGTGCCCTGTGATATTTAGCTACGATTCCACAGTTCTTAAGACTTAACAAATAATCAAACCACGATTCAATTACTCTCTAATTCTGCCTTGATGAGCTACTTGAGTTTTGTTGTTTGTTTTCATAATGACATTTTAACAGGCCTTAATGATGCAGAAGTTCTGAAGGACTCGTTCATCACAACTGCAGGCGTTTTGTGTGATGATTTACATAATCATGCATTTATTCCAGCGTTGCAACACTGCAGACATCTCAGTCTGCTGGGGTTGTGCCGGTCAACGCTATATCAAATGGATTCTCTTTTTTCCCATGCAATTACACTTTGGAAAACTTCCAGTCCACCTCCTCTTATCACCTCTCAAACTATCCATGAAGCGTCTGGCTCCGTCAACACACTGTTGCCATGGTGACAGCAGCCCAAAGGCCAAAAAAGAACTGACCGGGGAAACGTGATACCTCATGTGTCAGAACCTTTTCCTATCCGTCTCTTGCGCTATTGCTTCCGGGAACGGTTTCCTCGTTCCATCTCCACCCCTGCAAACAAGTAAAGCACACTGAGAAACAACCATAACACAGAGGCAGCAGATTAATAGAATCACCCAGATGTGAAAAGCCAATGGCACTCAATTTGGTGTATTATAAATGACCTCCACTTTTTCTTCCCTGCACAGACCTTGGATGACCCCGAGTGGATTCGCTGGGGATAGTAGTTCAGAAACAACATGCTGAGAATAAGACCAACTGCTACTATAGATAGACCTCTGATTTCACAAACACTCCACTATGTCTACGACCATTAATTGTTCCCAGTGACACTTGCGTGACCTCTGACCACTCTTTTGTCATTTCTGTGTTTTCCCCCCGTTGATCAGATAATGTTCTCGTTGTTTTTTCTGTGTGGGGAAATCTCCTGTGAATACAGCACCGTGCCAAATCAAATACCCAGAAATGCCTCCAGTTATTTCTCTGCAGGCTAAAGCAATGCGTGTTTATGGCAGGGAGAGCGTGTTGTTGTGTTTTGACTGTTGAAATTGCAGTTGAAGGAAATTGGCTCGAAGCCTCGTACGCAGAACACGGGGTGTCTTTGAGTCGTGCTGCCAGTTTTATTCAGCCGTTGTGTGTGTCTCTGTTTACACTTTACAAACTTGAAGACAAGGAGTGTAGATAAAGCTTTTACATAGCGCCCTGTCAGTTTTTGCAATAGTAAAGGCTGTTTCAGATACAAAACAATATTTTTTAGTTTGTGTGCTGTTTTATGAATATGTATTGAGTATGAGATTATACTGCAGTGTGGAGCACCGTAGCCTGACCCGATACTGCCCTCGGGTTGATAATGTTATTATTACCTTCTGGAGACAATAACTAACATTATAAACTGAATTAGATTAAAGAGTTTTAAAAGAGAAAGTGGGAAATAAAATGTTATTGCCAAACTAAAGACAAATTATTTTGCGCCTGATGCGAGTAGCAAGTGGTTGACCTTCAAAATCATTATTAGCATTTCTGTTTTGAATCCAGTCAGAATTTTAAGTTACTTGTGAAGCAAAACTCTATATGATTAGCCTCAAGTAGATGTATCTTATTTTTAGGATGTGTGCTGAGAAACAAGATTGTTTGCAGAACGCCCCATTTAATGTTGGTGCGGTCTGACCACTTGAACAATAAACCAAATGAAATGATCACACACAGAATTAGACAATAACAGACCAATGCAAAGAGAAACGCATTACTCATCTGTGAGGGGGAACAGTAAATCCTCAAAATGGCTCTTTGTTTGTTCTTCCCAACATGATGATTCAAAGCCACAAATGAGATGGAAACATACTTTGGAAAGCCTGACCTATTCCTGATTCATCCCTCTGCGCTCGCATCATTTAGGAAGCCCCTCACGATTGAGCTATAATAACAGGAATTCTGTATGCATGAATTTAAAGAGTGGCAGCTGCGTGTGAATTATTGAAACAAGCCAGTGACATGGAGGAGGAAGTGATATCACAGACTCAGCTGTTGACTGAATGGAACATCAGCAAGTAAATAGAAGCCGACAGAAGAATCTATTTCCTCAGGCTGTTTAGATTACGGCACCTGCGCTTGTCATGTCTGTGAAGATGATGTTGTGACATTGTAACTTGGTAGTAAAATTCAGTCAGTATTTACTCACCCTCTAGCCTCAAACCCAACTGATGTTCTTTTCCACAGACCACAAACTGAAAAATTAAACAGATCATTCAGGCTCATTCAATGTTCATTATTGTTTTAAAGCCTATATGGTACAAGTGTATTGAAACGTGCTGTTTGCAAACACAACAAGCCTGTGTTGCTTTCATATCAACGTTTACAGGTTTCTAGCAAGGGAAACTTTTACTGTAGGTTCTCACTGTAGTCTGGCCTGTGACTTCTGAAGTCTTCAAATATGTCGTGTAGTTTTTGTGATTATGTAGACATGAGGCTTTATGTTCGAAACAGAAAAAGTTACATGCATACAGATTTTAAAATTATAGTGAGCACATTAAAACAAACAACTTGAATGATGAATGACTCTTGTGTCAGTACATAAGGAGCAGAAACTGGGTCACATTTAGTTGCATTGTGAAGCCACACTAAAGAATTAGAAAACACAGTGTTTCCTCTGAAAGTTTTGCAAACTAACCTTTAAGTTGTAACTTCTGGTATCAACCACAGCACAACCTTGAGAGCTACAGCACCACACCCATCCACATTACAGCCCCTGGTATATCCAAGCAGTCTCTCATCCACGCAGTAACCAGGCATGGCCCTGCTTAGCCTCCCAAAATCAGATGAGATCGGGGGTGTTTGAGAGGTATGGCTGTAACCGTATAACCAAGTTGGTTAACCAGCAGCTAACAGCTCATAAACTAGTTGGAAAAGCATTAGATGATGTTAGAGGATTTATTTCACTGTGTAAAGAGAATTGGAGTAATAGCAAAATTTGGTTTATAAGTTGTTACATTAAGTAACAAAGACATTTAAAGAAACGTTTAATTTAAAGTCCTTTCAAAATGTCACATTTTACAGCCACTGTTTTAACAATATTGCTTGGTTTTAAAAACATTGTTAAATGTTTTAATTCTGTAACATTTTTAAAACATTCCATTTTAAAAATGTTTTAATATATTGAACACACGTAACATAAAAAACTACTAACAGGACTGCAAGAACCTTCTTGTATAACTTTGAGAGAACTTTCTGCAGAATGTTGGTGTGGCTGTGTGGAGACGCGAGATTCGACATCCTCTGACATCATTGATCTAGGCAGGGTGTCAGACTGAATATATGTATATTTGATTATAGAAAAAGCCATCGCAGCAGGACCGGCGAATCAGAGATCACACTGCAGTTTGTGGCATTTCTTCACGTCCCCTTCAAACTTTGCTCCTCGGTTGTGGTGATTTTATTGTGTTTTGACACTCATGGCTGAGCAGCGCTGTAATTAAACACTGCGGGGGTAATAATTTCTGCTTATTTCATATCACCAATGTACAGTCAGACAGGTTATGCTAACAGGAATAAAGATCAGAAGAATTACTTTTCCCCCGCTTATTATTATTCAGGTGCTGCGTACGGTCATCTCTAGCTGCATCTAGATCTGAAATGTCAAAGTATGTGTCAAAATTTACCCACAATGCAATGTCATATTTTTAAACCGCTTAAGAACCATGAATGTATAGAAGTCTCACACTTGTCCAGTACCAGCCCATTAATAATTCCTGAAGTGTCACACTGTCTTGTGTGAACACTGCATTGAATCAATCATTAGAGGCATTCACAATGCAGAGATGGGCTGTGACTGTATATAAGCTGCCTTACATGCCGAGAGGGAGCTGCTAAAACTCAGGGGAACTCATCAGCTTCTATCTTTAGCTCTTATCATGCCACTGTACACCAGACAAGGATGCACCCTCAGAAAATCCGGCTGTACATACTGGCTATGATCATCAGTCATTATTAGACATGCGTGATGTTACATGTGACCAATTAGCAGAGAGTAAGCTTTCATTTCAACGTCTATCTATAGCTACTCAGATGCACAAGATATTTACAGTACGTATAGAATGACCAGATGTTTAAAGCCTCAAACAATTCAGAAACATAAACCTGATGTGTGTCAGTTTTTACACTGAACTTACAGGCGGAGCGGATGATCTTTTCAGCAACATTTGTTTTTTCATCAAAAGTTTCTGTGAAAGTGATATAAATGTACTTCTATATACAGCAGCCTTCTGTGGAAGACCATAAAATGTCCACCAATCATTGCATTGAGTATGAATGCAATGATTGGATGTCATGTATTTGCATACCTCTGCAAGACTCGGTTGGAGGAGGCGTGGCTTTGGAAATCAATCTTATTGGAGGGCCAAATGCTAGGCTAGGTTTGTCTGAGCAACCCTACCTTTAGACTGTGGTTGACAGAAAACAGAAGCAAACATAAAATGACTGTCTGGTCCATCTGACACATTGCACATTGCATGTTTGGTTGCTGTGGAGACACCAAAATTACACTTTCCACAAAACACTGCAATTACACACAAGCAGAAATACAACCAATGAAACATCCTAATGCTCTTATTTTAAATCGCACTTGGCCAATCTTGCACTGCAGTGATCAAATTTTGGTGGATTCTACATATATTCCATTCACTCTTCCCACACTAAAATATTATAGCAACCCCCTAAAAAGGAAACAGGCGGTTTCTACATGCTTATCATCTCAATCGGTTGCATTCTCAGAGTTCTACACAGTTTGGTCATGTTCCCGATAAGTGCGGTCACTGCTAGAGACGTGGCATGGATCTCAACAACAGGAAGTGCAGGAGATAACATCAGCAGATGCTTCAACCCCAACCAGCCCTCATCAGTACACTAACATGTGCCACACACAATGCGTTCTGCAGAGGGTTCAAACCGATGACTTCCACAGACATACAGGACAGCACCGGTGTCTAGCTGTCCCACCATCAGGGAACGTTCTCAGAACATTGGCTTACATTCTCCTCAAAGTTCTTCTCTCAGAACGTTCAAAACCAGTTTTTACAGTAACGTTAGCAGAGCTTTTTCTTTGCTTATGCTGTAAGTGGAACATTTTAAAAATGTTACAGGATTCAAAAAAAACTTTCTTACAACCAACAAATAACGTTAATACAACATCTAAAAAACTGGACGTTTTAATCATTCTAACAACATTCAAAATAACATTAATGCTTTTGTTAGTTATTGGAAACATTAAGGTAACATTCTTACAACCTTAAGCTGTTAGCTGGGGTAGATTAGCGATGCTTTCAGAACAGCCATTATGAAACTAAGATGGTGGCCATTGAGCTGTGAGTGCAATGATATGAACTTGGCTTTTTCTAGATCCATTTCCGTGAACAATTCTCTGAACACTTTTGATGAGGGACGGCTGTCACTAAACGAGGCTGACGTGCAGAACTTCATGTCATCCCACTCCATTATCTTGGGTGGATCTCAAGAACAGGAGATACAGCCTATTAGTGCGCTTGTGTGGGTTCAGCGGCACAGGATGGAGTTCCAGGTTGGTAATGGCTTGTGAAGGGTGCGTGTTTAGGGAGGAAGGGTTGTCCTGTGACTCTTAGACGTCTCCTCATTCAACATTCTCCTTAAAGGGGAAGTTAAACCAAACATGAAAATGCAGACATTGTTTTATCATCCTCACATCAGGTCATACCAAAGACCTGCCATTGTTTCTTACTGTACATAGAATACAAGAGTACATTTTCAGGAATTTTACTTAAGCCATACAAGATTTGTGTGATAAACTTATCAAAATTCTCAAACAGTTAACAATAAAAGGTTATTTACAAATCTGGACATTCAAAAAACTTAAATATAGGTTATGGTATAGTTTTATAAAACCTACAGTCTAAAATACAGCACAGAATTAAACTGACTACAAAACTTGCAAATTACTCTTACAAAACCTGAATTACTCTGTGCCCAGCCATGAATGAAATCATACAGCCCCATTTTAAAACTCCTGTGGTTCAATCTTTAGGTTAATAAACAAATGGGACTTCCAGTAGTGAGGTCTCCAATAAATTAAAAGGGAAAAAAACACTGACCTTCAGATAAATCATGTCTGGTGGACATGAACCAATTTCAGGATGAGTTGCCCGTAGAGACAACAGACTGTCTAGCTGTTGTCTCTTGATCTTCTATTCCATCACAGTCTGCGTTTTGAATGTGAAATTTGATTACTTTGAAGTAAGTTTCAGTGTGTGTGTGTATGTGTGTGTGTGTATGTGTGTGTGTGTGAGTGTGTGTGTTTGTTTTGATTCCTAAGCAGGTCATATGAAATGTTCTTCACAGTAATGTTTTGATAATTATACTAATATTTTGCTAGACAAAAAGTTTGATAAATGACTAATACTTTTAAGACACATGATAACTATGAAATCTACTGATAATTCCAGTTGCATCACCTCAACAATTTTGCATGATTCTATGTTAAACTAAATTATAACCGTACTGTACACACAGTAAAAATGAACAACATCAGGCTAAGCAGACAACCACACTGAAGTTACTGACAGGTAAACAAAAAAAATGCCAAAAGATTAAAAAAAATCATGACATAAATAAGACCAATACACTAAATCTGCTATTATCAACTGGCTTATATACAACTATAGCATATACAACTCATATATAAATACATAACTGTTGACAACCTTGTGCAAGAAAAACAGTTACAGATATAAAGTTATGTATGTGGAACTTAATAATGGTGAAAAATACCACAGCTTTAACAATCATGTCATCGGTGTTTAAATGAACAGCGGCGTAATTGTACCTCACCATCGACAAGTCAATCCTCCTGCTGAATGAAGTCTGACACATCGTAATTCATTTTTAATTGGGTGACTCAAGACCCTGTTTGTTGCAGATTCAAAAATTAATTTTATCTTCATTCCATTCTTTTGGACATCTTTACACTGGCTGAAGAACGGAGGACACAAAATCCTCTCGCGGGCTCACGTAACAGTTTAAGGTTTGCTCTGTTCTGATTTTCTCAGAACAATGACGAATCTATCAATCTCACTAGATAACCAAAAAATGTGGAACGTTATCTTTGACAGACTGTTAACCACTTTAAAATGATACCCATCATTGATTTCAAATAAATCTAGGTCATATTAAGACAACATCTGACCAGAGCAGGATTGTGTGTACATCTGTGTTGCTGTTGGCTCTACAGCAAAATTATTAAAGGTTTTGTAAGGTGAAGGAAATGACTACTTTAAGCCAAAGGAGATCACTTTGTCTTCCTGGAAATATTGAGAACTTTTGTTTTGAAGGGATCACAGTGTGCTGTGACACTGTTTTTCTTTCAAGTGCTACAGACAACGTTTAATGAATGTTTAATGAAATATAGGCAAGTGATTTACAATGACTATAGGCAGGACAGAGCACCAAGTGCTTCTCTCATTCAATTTATCATCCGCCTAATCTCTGAAACCGTTTTTAAAATAGATTCCATCTCTCACAGATAATTATGTCAGCATTACAATTTTTGTGGCCACTTTGGTGTCATTTCTTCTCAGTGTAACAGTCCATCGATATTTATGCTGAGAGATCAGATAAGAAATGCCATTTATGATCATTTTGGCTTCAGACGGGATTAAAAAAAAGGAAGAGCCATTAGAAAGACATTAAACTGCTGCGCCTCAGTCACTCTGAGAAGGAAAATCGTCAAAGTAATTTTTTAAATAAATGACTTTCTTAAATTAATCCCAACATCCTTAATATGTGTGTCAGGAACAAATCCCAAGATTCTGACTACTTTAAAAGTATATAGATCATAATCATAATGGTTCTGTATCCATATAATTATGTTAGCATTTTGTACGCTATAGTATAATCACACGTCCATGTAGCTTTTTATCAAATCACATCAGATTGGTTTTTAAAAGGTCTTTTAAAAAGACCAATTCTTTTGCTGCTTTCAGTGTGTCATGGCAGGTTTAAACATGACAGTCTCAGAAAAATTCCTGGATTTGTCCAATTGAAAGTGTCTTTTGCCAATAAACACTATTGTTATCTTTAATAAACGTTAAATTCAATTTTGCTGGTGATTCTTTTTGAAATGTTGTATTTTCATGTCTTCAAAACACTTAAGTATTGTTACCTTTCATTGTGTTGACGCTTTTGTGTGACGTGACAGAAATTGCCAAACAATTTATCTGTTATTTGGATGAAGGTCATAAACGGGTTTCTGCTAGTTTCTCAGCAGAGCGCCGCAGCAAACTGATGAGCAAACACCTACTTACAGCAACTTAGCCAATAACAGAGGACCTCCCAAAGAGTCACACAACATCTCCACTCGTAAACAAGACCTTTACCAACCCAAAACATCTCCTGAGATGCTGTTTTCCCAAATGTTCAATTGTCAGCAAGGCCGTCTCCACACGGCGTTCAATGGGAACTGCGTCATGTTTTCAGAAGATAAATTGATCGGATCTTTGTGTGCAGTAAATGAAGTTAGATTTTCCAGATACTCATCTTCTGCATGGGGAGAAAAAGAGCTTGTATACCCAGAGTCCTTGCCTGTATGGCTTTATTTTCAGAGCAGAAACCCACTGAGAAGACAGAAGCACAGCAGAGGTCAAATGTCATTTCCTCCTGAGGATGTTTACCAATAACCCTCAGAACTTCTTTCCCATCTGGTCGCCCGAGCTGTTCTCCAGGATTTGTGCTGTTTTCGAAGAAAAGACAACTGGGAAATGTATCTTTGTTTGGTGTCAAAAAAGCATTGTTACTCTTTTACCTCAGACATTTGGCTAATGCATCAAAGAGTTAAATATTATAGCAAACACGACAGTCTTCACATTGTGTTGTTTTAGCATCACCTTGGATGAAATGATCCATGCTTCAAATTATCCCAGAGGTAGAATTACACACCTCTAATAAAGAGTTTATACGGTGACAGAACGTCTGCGGAGCAAGATGAGCAATAAAGAACCTCATTATATAGCCATTTTACCATCACATATATTCTTTATATAATGACTCAGTATACAGCCATTATAAAAAGACAATACGTGCACTGATCACGCACATCGAATACATGCATAATGCTAGTGGGATTGGAGATCGCTAGCGTTGAAAGCTAAAACGCAGCTTGTAAATCATTCTAAAATTGGTCCAACTGCAAAAACAGGTTTAACCACACGTTGAAACCATCTATAACCTGAAACCACAGATTTGGACCGTGACCAGCGCTTTGAAGAGAAATAGGGCTGTATTACAGAACGTTCTGACGGAACACAACCTCGTCAGAGTTTGAAAGGAGGCCTGCAGATGTTCCAATGAGCTATTGTGAGAACCGAAGGGAATTGCTTCAGTACGTTATCGCCAGTTCAATTGACAACAGCTTCAATCAGCAAGTGTGTTTGATCCTGCGTGAGGTTCACACATAAGAGCATAAGAACTAAGCGTATCTTATGGAATAAAGGAATCGTGGGTGGATATGTAAATAGTGCCTTTGATAGAAGCACCTTGAAGCTTTTAAATGGCTGATGAAATATTTTCCTTCTCTCAGATTTATCTTGTCACACTTTCACACAAATACCGTCTAGGCCGTACTGATAACATAGACGTTTATTTGTCTGCTCAGTGCACGCTTCCCAAAAATGTGCCAAAAACATACCCAGAATTTTCTCCAGATTTGTAAATAAATGCTTTTAACAAATTAATCGTTTTTTTGCTTTTGCATGTATTGCAGTTGATTTTGTTTCTGATCAATTAACGCAAGTGCTTCTCTGTCTTTAAAGGTTGGATACAATCTGTCTGCAGATGATAATATCTGCCATGTTTCCTGAATCCATGACATCACCAGTTCCTCGGCTCCATCTAATACTTGTGCTTAAAACTCAAACAGCTGTTTAATGCTTTATTTTAAAGAGATATATCATTATTAATATTATTATTATCAACAATATTCCTACAAATACATGGATCCCTCTTTTTCGTTAAAACAAGAAAGCTAAAAATATCCTATGAGTGAAAAAATAAAGCAAAACAACAAACGATTTGAACATTAGGAACAAAACAAAACAAAACAAAACAAAACAAAACAAAAAAATCACAAAAAGACACAAATAAAACTATAATGAAGTCAAAAAAAGAATTCTACATCTTTACAAACACTATGGCCCAATAATTTAAGAAAATAGTGTCTCTAAAACGTTCATATTGCTTTGTACCTTCATTAGAGCCCATAAGGGAGTTCATCGATACAGTGCTGTTGAGTTTTCCTAGCGGACAGGAGGAAAAACTCAGCATGAGTCTGTTGTTATCTTAGAGGAGTGAGAGAGTCTTGTTATTAGCTTGTTTGATCCTCAGCATGTCCTTTTGTTTTCTTTTGGCAGTAGAGAAAAAAATACAAGGTATAGTTACTATTCCTCATGGAGTTTTCACCATTGTTGCATTATTACTCTCTAAGATATTATTACTAGGACTATCACCATCACGGATACACAGAGTGCATCATGTGTTATGTGCATGTCTGTGTTGTGTGTGTGCAATCGTGTGTGTCAATGTTCAGTGCTCAGAGCTTGTTTTCTCGAAGGAAAAGCTAGGCAGAGTCAATAGCTTGGAGTTCGGAACACCCTCCTGAGGCAGGCCGTCCCCTCCTCCACCCAAATCGAACGAGTCCTTGGATTCACTGGAAGGGGCCCGCCTCCTTAAGCAAGTGTCCCGGCTTGGCAGTGGGGGTGGCACGATCCCCAGAGCTGGGTGAAAGCCCCCCGGAAGCTCCAGTGCCTCGGGGGGGTCCACAGATATGCACGGGGGGCTCATCTTTTTCTTGCGTGGTCGCGGTGAGGTCTGCTGCTGCATGCTGTCCGCTCGTGAGACGAAACCGGAGGAGACAGAGCTGCGCTGAGGGCTGCTCTCCAGGGACGAACACACCTCGATGGAGTGTCGCCGTGGGTCGTCGAGCCAGGATGAGGGCCGTGGTAACAGCAGCGCTCGTTGGGCGTGAGTGTCCACGCTGTGGTACTTCTTAAGCTGACGCTTGCTTGCACCTTGGTCGACCACACCTCCTTCATCGCTCCTTCCGACAAGCCCCGCCCTGATGATGCGTGACACTTCCTGGTCCACTGAGTCCAACTCCTCCTGCTTTGCGGGGGGCGGCGGCAGAGGAGAGTGTGTGCGTCTGGTGAAGACGTTGTACTGGTCGAAGGGGTTGTGCTGTGTGTGGACGCTGGATCGTGATGGTTTCGGGGAGGCTCCAGGCGTGGCGGGGACCAGATAGAGCGAGGGCTGGTGGTGCTGCTGCTGAGGTGGAAAGTTCACAGGGGGTCCGAGGGGCGCAGAAAGACCTTCATTGTCCCCTCCTTCTGTGTACAGAGTCTCCTGAGAGTCAGCACTCACTGCCACCTGAGGAGAGCAGGGACGGGAGGAGGTGAGGGGAGGGTACGGGGTAACATTAGGGATTAGGACATGAGAGGGTGACAGCAGTTAGTATGAGATGTTAAGGGTTTAGAAGCTGGTGGAATGGAGGGAAACTGTGGAGTTAGAGTGGAGTTTACCATTAGCATTGCACTCCACAAGCTCTCTGCTTCAAACGGTGGGTGGTGGAATTAGAAAAATAGAGAGACACCGCCTTCGGGCATCTGATTTGAGCGCGTTTGTAGCCTCAGTCAGAGGTAGCCAACATTGAGAATCTGTCACTGAATGTTTATATCATACTTGAAAGCATCAAATAATTCACCAAAACTCCTGACCACAGATTAAACCAACAAAAATTGTTCTCAAATTGTGCTAGTATATCAAAGTTCAATAACGCTTGCTCAACGCATTCTGCTACACATTCTGTTTCAAAGAAACATTCTTAGATTAGCAACTAGTTAACCACCAGTTAAAAAAACATACTTAGTACTTCCTGTTTCTATCTTTATTGCACTGTGGTAGGAAACTTGCATTGTTAACCAAATTACAAATAGTATAATGACCAAATAAATGTCTATTTTTTCCTTTTGTCTCATTTTTTTTTACATAAACTAGATAGCCATAACTCATTTATTAAACTTACTCACTGCCTGAGTTACACGCCACTGCTATGGGTGAAGTCACATAGGTGAAACTCACAATAGAAATTGCACTTTCAGTAAAAAGTATGTAATAGGAGTGTTGGTTTAAACCAGGGCAGAGAAAGATTCACCCTAAGGCAAAACTACAGGCACTGTTTGGCAAGACTGCACTCTGAGCCACTGGGCTACTGCAACAGACCGCAACATCCGTGTCTCTTCATGGACTCATGCTTTCTCTGAACTCAATAACTGGAGATCTGCTCATTTTCCTTTAGCTGAGGGAGTCCAGGAGAGACACCAGCCCAGTAGGAGAGAGGTGGGTGGGCGTTCTGGGAGGGGCTAAAGATCAAGAGGAACAATATAAAATTTGGAAAGTTAGCCAACAAAACACAGACCATGAGAATCCCTGTTGTCTGTAGATAACTGAACTCTATAACTGAAGCTTTGCTGCCACCTAGTGGCTGAGATATACAGAGCAATTTGTTTCATGGATAAATGAAAATTGTCAGTGCAAAAATTGTCTTTTTTTTTAAAATGACATCTCGTGTAAAATATAAACGCATGCAAAAAAGAAAACGCAAAAATCTTGTCTTGTCACGTGACCTTTCTTAGTCTTTACACCAGAGGGAGACAGAGAGGCGAGTATTTATGCCTTAAATCCTCACAATGCAAACTGCCATTATAAAAAGACTTATCAGTTAAACTTTAACAGTAAAGAAATTAAACAATTAAAGAAGCTAATAAAAAATATATTAAACCATTGGTTAACCAATGATGTTTAATATATATCAATATGTTAATTGTATGTGTACTAAAGGGTTAAAAGTCATTCGTGCAAATAAATTATAGCTAAATATAAGTCTATACAGACAGAACCAGGCATCTCTATAAACGTATTCATTCATTCTGAGTCCTCTTGATCTTTAACAGATAGTTTTGGTCTTTACAGTAGCCATGGTGAAATGCACTGGACTGAAGGAACAGGTGCGGGAGGAGAGAGGGTGAGAGTTGGGGGCAGGGTTTGAGGGGTCAGCAGAGAGGGCGAGGCTCTGGAGGCCGGCTGAATTAACCACCACATTCCAGCTCTCTCAGAAACAGGAGAATCTGTGTCTCAGAAGCAGCTCGGGGTCGGGCTTGGGTTGGACCATGCTGTGCTGCTCGGGTAAGTCACATTAGCGGGTGCGCAGGCCAGAGAAAAGCAGAAGAGAGGAGAGAATGTAGGAAAGATTAAGAGCAGAAATGTACTGGCCAGAGGGAGAGATCAACAGTGCAGAGGTGTCAGACTTTATATCAATCACATTCCCTTAAGTCTCCAGAAAGTGTTGGATGGAGGAATTGGCGCGTGATGCAGGTTATGAGAGAAGACAAGCAGAGAGAAACACAATCAGGAGAACAGGTGCAGATCAACGTTCACAAACATGTCTGAGGAACAGAACAGGGCAAATTCTTCTCAACCGGAACCGTACGGGCACAGAAACTGAGCTCACCTGTCTGCGTAAGGTGCGAGAGAGAGTGCGCGCCCGGCGGGGTGGGGGAATGCGAGGGATGCTCTCAGAATCAGACAGGCTATGAGGACTGATGGGCCGAAACAGATCGGTGGGCACGGTGAGGTGCCGTGTGGGTTCTTCTGCTGGAGACTGGACAGATCCAGCGGACCCTGCGTGATAAGGCATCTAATGTGATGATAATCTGTCAATTGTTATTATAACAACACTTGTGATTAGATTAGATTTATTAACCTCAAAAATAATAACCTCTGCATTAACAGATATATATGAAGCAGTCAGGGCTGTACCTGTCTGAGTGAGGTGAGGCGAGGTTGTGTGGGTTCTGTGAGTTGTTTTGGGCTGCAGTGGGAGGAACATGTAGCTGTCATTGGGCAGAGAGTGTGTCCGGCCCACCGAGGACTTTTTCACGTACAGCAGGTGGTCATGCAAAGGCTCGTCCGGCTCCCGCGAGTCTGGAGGGTCTGCGATCTGTGGAGCAATGGAGATACAAATTAGGCCATGAGACAGAACCTGTGATTGGACCATCAGTGGGCTTCCCTTAAAGACACATGAGACGCACACACATTGTACCTAATACACGGAGGCTGGAGCGGTTAGCATACAATGAAAGGCAAACATCACTGTGCACTAGACACAGGGAGGAGACTGATCTATCACACATTCCCATAAACCATGTTGCATTCATCTACATAAGTCCATGTTTGTCCTATAGAAATACATACATTAACTATTATAAAATAAAATTTTTATGCTGCTACATTCTTAATCATAATTGAATTGTTTGTTGAATTGTTTACCCTCTTCTATATTTCATTGATGTTTTCTTTAAGTGTCCTTTTTATGATTTTTGCTGCACTAGAATTTTTTTTTATGTCCGTATAAATATGACAGAAGAATGAGAACCGGGCTGGATCTAAATCTTACACATCTGAAAAAACATTATGTATAAATTATTTATGGATCTGTGGGCATAGTTCTGAGAAACAATCAGTTTCCTCCCTTTAGAAGCCGAGTCCAGCGCCTGTTCTACTGTAGCTGGCAGACACAACAAGCCGACCCAATACCACACTCCTGTATACTTCACAGAAGCGTGGTACTAGGGGAAAACTTCATTTTTAATACACCAAAGATACAGTAAGACATAAATACTTATGAAACATTTACACAGAGACACGTGTCGATATACAGACAGAGGATGCAAACAGGAATTTCTACTGCATAAAGTAAAAACAGAGACACAAGAGGTAAAGGATGATTCAGAAATGGTCTTCAGACATGTGGGAGGAAAACAGGGACAGAGCTGCGAAACCCAAACAGGAAAAGAGCCAATCAACAGGCAGAAACACTATTCTACTGGACCGGACCATACAAACACCAGGCTGGTGAGAAATGTACAAAGAAAGAGAAAGAGAGAGAGAGAGAGAGAGAAAGAGAGAGAGAGAATAGAGAACGGTTAGAAACCTGAAAGCTTCCAAACACACTTGTCTCTCAGCTCTGCACAAAATCTGTTACAATGACACAAGAGCTTTTAATATAAAACTGAAGCACAGATTATTCACAGAATACTGACCGGTTTACTGTTACCTGAATGTGTAGCTTCAGTAACTGTCACATTACAAGCTGCTTATCAATTAAAACAGTTTATCTACCATCTAGCCAGCCTGTTGGGAAAGTAGTTATAGCTGAACTGCAGGCTAGTTATAAAAAGCAGATGATTACATTCATTAGCATGGCTCCCTGTAATACTTGATTCTGATTGGTTAACTGTGCTGTTATGCAGTGGGACATTTAGCGAATTAAATTTAAATTAAAATGTGTTTTAATAAAAGGATTAAGCCAATTAAAACAAACCACCAAATAAAAGTAGACAAACCTTTTTTTTTTTTTAAAGGGCGGATGAATAAACACATTCTAAATTTTCATCACATTTATTCAAATAATATTTATTAGAATAAATGTAATACTAAAATGTACACAACAATGGCTCCCATATTAAATGTCCCATCATTCCAAATTTTGGAAATTTGGGAACCGGGAAGCAGATGGAGAGGATGCAGGTGGATTTGGAAGCAGAGCAGGGCTGAGAGGCAGGAGTGGAGAATGAACATTGCTCTACTGTTAAATACATTGCACTCCTGACTGGTTAGTAAGAGGGGGTTAAAATCATCAGGGACAGAGTCGTCCGTCAGAGCTAAGGACCAGGATTTCTCAGACGCCAGAGAGAGAGCCTCCACCTCGGCTAGAGGAATCTAAAGAAGAAGAGATGAGCCAAGAGTGAGACGAACACATGTATAGTTAGAAGACACGCACAGGTTTAACACAGGTTAGTGCTAACAAATGGAATTTCTATGTGAGGGAGTCAGTTTATGTATGCTAATGTAACTGTAAGGGCATGAATGTAGCATTCTGTGTCAGGTGGGCAGGACCCAAGACCCTTCTTAGGTAGCCACCATAAATGCCCTGATGTTTCGTGGTCCTCTTAAATTAATTCCTCTGTTGGAAGATGCTGTGACTACATCATCAGATCAAAATAATCAGCACAGTGTTGAGATGGTGTCCTTGGGTTTACCTTAAACTTTTCCTCAAAGTTAAACAAGATAAAGAACTTTATTTTAAGATTTCCTTGTGGAATAACACTCAAAATGTGAAATTGAGGTTCATTTACAGTTCAAGGATTAATTTTGCATTTAAAATGAATATTCCTCCATCATAGCTTGTGAGATGATGTCCGGCTCTCATTACAACAGTCTACAGTGGTTCTGTTGTAAGGCCCGTTTTTGAAAAACAGGCTGTGTCTAGTTTAGTGGCTACTGTAATGTGGCTAACGTGATACATCCCAGTTAACAGTGAATGATCTTGTTTTAAGCAGATTTATTGAATACTGCACCATCCCATTGACCCCCAGATTTTGAGCTGAAACAACTTTTGCAAAGTCGTCAAAATTAGGACCAGAGAAATAAGTCTGTTATTTCCATAAGGGCACTGCAAATTCTCCAATTACACGCAAAAAGCTTTTAAAAGGCTACGTTTTGCAATGCTAATGCAATTTAATGAAATATTTCTCAGTGAAACAGACCAAAAGAGATTTTCCTGCATAATTCAACAGCGTTCCGTCCCTTTATCGATCTTAAACTCTTTGATGAGTCCAAAGCCTAATTTGGTATTTATGGCCTTTGGAACAAGATGCCAAAGTGACAGTGCATCTCTGTCTGGAGAATTCCAGAACTTTTTGGGATCAGAAATGCAATACGTTCCTGCTGAAGAACGTTACTGGAGCGGAACCTAAGACCCGGGAAAAACTTGGAATGTCTTTGAGTTTAAAAAGTGCTTGAAATGTCATGGGCGCAGAAGCGGTTTTGTTATCGTAACACCAGAGCTTTGCCGCTATTATCTATTAACAGGTAATTGTCTAAAGACTTTGCTCCAGAAAGAGACAGAGAGACAGAGAGAGGGAAAAAGGGAAAGCCAGATACAAACAGAGAAAGGATGCTGACAGGGTAAAGCCGGGTAGCTGGGGAAGCCATTGACCTGTTTCTCAGTGCAGTGCTTGCTGGGAAGGGGAGGAAGAGCGTAGAAGTGGCAGATGGAGCCAGAGAGGTTGTCCATTATGTTGAGTTCTCCTTCCAGAGAGCCCTGGATCACCAGGGAAACTGAGTCAAACATTGGCCTCCGCTGTAAAGCCCCAGCGAGTGGTAGACAGAGTGATTCACACAGAGAGATAGGGAGAGAGAGGGAGAGGAAGGGGAGAAGATGAAGGGTGATGTGAGTGACAGCACACAGAGAAAAAAACAGAGGAGAAATGAAGGAAGAAAAGGATTTTGTACAGCACACTTATAATCTAGAAGCCGCAAGGAAGAATTAAAATCAGAAAAACAAATTGTTTAAATGATTCAGAAGCTAATCAGAAAAACAACATGAAATAAAAACTGATTCTATTTACTCTATTTATTAAATTTAACTTAAGCTAAACTTAAACCTGAACTACACGTGAAATTCACAAGGGGGCAGTAAAGCTCCACTGGACTCGACCTGGTGACAAGGAAACAGTGATACTGCCACACTTCAGACGAGGGCTGGAGGAATAATGTCACTGCTAACTTAAAAAATGGCTGGTATTCTGGAAATAGCCAGTCTGGATGAAAAGAAAAAATAGAAGAGGCCGGTATCACTGCTTTCCCATGGCACTCATTTGACCTCAGATCGCTTAGTTTAATCTGAAAACAACAGTTCACCGCTCCACATGACAAAAACAGAAAGTGGTCTTACTTTAATCTTAACCTTAATCTTTAATCTTAGATTTCTAGTGTTTCAAACTGTGGCTTTAAGTACAACTGTAGCATGTTACTGCACTTATCAACAGTTCAACAACAGTCACTGTAACACAATATACATGTGACATCATGATGTATTTAAAGACATGTCAATCATTTGTTACGTTGATATTATTATGTCAATAATATGTTAAGATGTATGGTGTTGATTGCCACATAACGTCTTTACAATGGAAGTTTTAAAGCAAGGCACTGGATCAAAATACATGTTCAGCACTCACTGTTTTGAAAGTGCATACTTTCATGAGATACCAGTAAGGACCAGTAATGCTCAAATCAAAGTAATGCATCTTTGTATGGTTTTACAAAAAGCGTGTGTTTCATCTGTGGAATGCCTTGCCCCATAGACTTCTATTATAATTACATTACTGTAAACACAATTTTGTTTGTTTTAATAAGTCAACGTTGTTTTCTGTGAAAAATGGACAGCATACACAGATGCTGTTAATAGGGCGTAACTTGTTATGAACCTGAAACATTCTGCTCATAAATGCACCAATGAGAACAGGCATCTACGAGAGAGTACTGAATATTGTCTGGCAGCATTATGTAGATTTAGATAAAAAGGTCAAAAGTTTAAGGTTAGACTAAATACAGCTGCAGATTCCTCCTGGAAAACCGGCTTAAGCTGGTATGTAGCTCTGCTTGGGAACATGGAATCTGAGTTCTAACTTATCATGAGCTGGTAGACCACCTTAAACCAGAACAAACAAGTCCCAGCTGGTTTCAGAACATGGTGGCTGGTAAACTAGCCAATTATCAACTTGAAGCAGCTAACAGTTTTCTTGAACCAGCTAGCAAGCTACAAACCAGCCTAGGCTAGAATTCCCAACAGGGAATTTTCTTGTCTATGGTGTTTCCAGAATTTCCACTCACCTCTAACGGTGGCTCCAAATTAGGAGGAGGATCAGGGTCTGTGTTGATGTGATTTTCAGAATCTCTTCGTATGTCTGCTGGTGGGCTATCCGTAGGATAAACAGGTCCTGAAAGGTCCTCAGAGTCTCTGGAGATCCAAGGCGACCCGCCAGGCCCACCCATGTCTCCAAGCCCCAGAGGTGGCATGTGTCCTCTGGGTATTCCTGAATCTCCGCCCACGGCTTCCAGCTCCAACTCCATCTCGGCCTCTAGCTCCGCCTCCTCCTTGGCTTCCTTGTTGCTTTCTTCCAGGTGTTTCATGAGCACAGCGATCACCACGTTGACCAGGACAAACTGAGCCGTCAGTACAAATGACACAAAATAAATGGGGGACACAACCGTGTTGTAGCAAATGCCCGAGTCCTGGGAACAGTCCCGCAATGTGTCCTGTGATGGGGACACACAGAGTACAAAAATGAATTGCTAATGGTGGTACGCAGACAGCGTGCAAAGCGTTTACAATAAAACATGCATCATTAGAATTCAGCTACATGAGTCTATGGTATGTCCTACCTTCATGATGCCATTCCAGTTGTCTCCTGTGGATACACGGAAAAGCAGGAGAAAAGCCATTCCGAAGTTCTTGAACGTGGCGTAGCGTCCAAGTCCTTCACAGGGGTGTAACTCATCACATACTGGGACACAAACAAAGGTCAGAGGTCAGATGTCTCTACTGTTGGGAAAATCTCAAGCTGGGAAGAGAAAGAAAATGCTGCAGACAATCTCAGCTCAGCTAGCGGATTCCATGTATTATATATTGTGACACTTGGAGGGTATTGTTATGCTGGATGTGAATTATGAATCTCTGAATTTATTTTCAGTGGGTGATTGGAAATGGAAATGACATCAGGTCTGGTATTGTGCTGAGCTGAAATGAATCATTTCTGTCTGTATTCAGTGATCCTGAGCCTTCAGCAAATCTGCTGCAGGTATTTAAGGGCTTGACCTCACAAATGAGGTTTGAAAACAGTCTTAAACGTGTGAGGGTGATTTCACATTAAAACAAATGAATGAACAGTTATAAATCAACAAGCTCAAAACAATTAGTTTTAAAGAAGTAATATTGGAGTATTCGATTACAGCATCAGTAACATAATCGCTCTCTTGAAGAAAATGAAATTTAACAAAATAAATTCAACTAATGAGGTGTTTTTAACAATCTCAGGTCATAATTGAATTACAGTCCCATACGCATGTACATAATATTTTACCTGATGCATTTTAATGTAAGAAAATAAAGCATTTAGCTTAATTGTATTAAATTTAACTCTTGTAAAAAGTAACTTTCATGCATGTTTTCAGTTTTTATGAACAATAACAAGTGAGGGAGCGTTTGTGTGCCTGAGTGAATTGGATCATGTAGAAAAATGTCTTATGTGTGTGTTTGTTGTGCTTACTCAGATCACCAAACAGCTCTACTCCCAGTGCTGCAAAGATGAAGAAGAGCAGCATGAAGAGGAGACCCAGATTCCCCACCTGTAGAGAGAGAGACAGAGCGAGCGAGCGAGCAAGAGAGAGAGAGAGCGAGAGAGAGAGAAAGAGAGAGAAAGAGAGGCCAAAAGAGTTTGTCATGGAGCACAAGGGAAAGTGACAGAACAGACCCAGACCACCTGTGACAAGGCAATAAGTCAGTGTAAGAAAATGACAGGTGTGTTTCCACCTGATTTGCTTACACTGTCTGTAAAACTATGCTGTTGTATCGTGGCTTAGCAGTCAGTACATGTTTCACACACTCGTCAAACCGTGGTGCTCATGTAGAAGGTTTGGGTTCATATCCATGACCTGTGTTCTTATTCCTATTTTCCCTCTTACTCTCCTGCCCTTACAATAATGATAGGAGCCCCAAAATTATTAAGCAACATTAAACAAAATCATAGTTGCAATGTGCTAATGTTTAGCACAATACCAAACAACTGTATTATAAACAAACAGTGTCCAATAGCTTACATTACAGACAGTCATTTTGTCTATTTTTGCCCACTAACCAAAATATTTCTAAACAAATGCAAAGCAAGATCAATTATTGTGTGTTACAGAGCATTACATGAACTGACAGCCTGACTGGAAAGCAGCACTCAGAGATGAGCAGTGAAGCAAAACGTCCAACCGCTGTTACATTTCAGCTCGTCCAATCAGATCACAGATTCAAAACTGATGTTGTATAAATCATATCCTTCAATTAAAAACAACTAATTAAAAAACTGTAGCCTACAGCCAACACCTGGCTGGAAAAAGACATATAATCCAAGCACACAACTTTAATAAAAAAGGAGAAGCAGATTGGGTGTGTTGACAAATCCAATTTCATTGGAATCTCTTTTTCTTTTTTTAAGTCTGGCGGTTTTCCCACCTTAATCACTCCTAAGTGCACTATTCAACTGGACAGACTCACGGTGACTCAGGATGGGGGATTAAGCTCACACAATCTGGCAGGATATCTCGGAACGCTGTTACGGATCACCTCTCCCAAATTGCGGAAGGGAGGATCAATGGCCCAGAACTACAGAGGGCAACTTTAACTCAGAAGAACAGACTGTGAGTACAAGACTGGGACAGATAGTGTGAAAGGGCGTTAGGATGCGACGCAGAGACCAATAGCCCAAACATGATGTAATTGAATTAGTGGCAATCGGTGAGAGGTAGAATTGCATGTATAATTATCTGTGCATATCTGAGCAGTGCTAAAGAAGTCCAGCGGTGCTGCGTGTTTTCAAATCAAAACCCCGCAGGCACTAATGGAGCCTGATGCTTTCAAAGAACTTGCGTGCTGCTGATTTTTGTCTTTGGCTTCTATCTACTGTTCCCCAAACAGCCCATCTGCACCACTGCGGCCCCTTCATGGCAGATTGACTATGTAAATTAGGCCTGTGGAGAGCGGAGGGCCCAGGAGACCAGAGCGCGGGTCCGGATGAGTGAGTGAGTGAGGGACAGAACATTATGAGAGACAAGAAAAGTTCTGAGTGGTACCTGAGGCAGAGCCTGGATCACGGTGTCCAGCAGAGCTCTCATTCCCACAGCCATCTTCAGCAACTTCAGCACTGAAATGAGAAGACAGCTCATCTGATTCTTATGATCTTCAATACATATATATGTGATAATAAGGAGTGTTGCAATATTGACAATTATTGATACCATGTTACACACGACAACATCTTAATTAATGCTGGTTGATACTTATGAAGAGAAAATGTAATATTAAGATTGTTTAAGATTATTCTAACTTGTATACCAGTACAACATCAGAATTTCAAAGATGCTATTTTAAGACACTTTATTTAAACAAAAAAAGTTAAAGTTATATGAATATTAAGTGGTACCACTGCTTGCTTGAAGTAGCTTTTAAAAGAGGCATATCCTGGAAAACAGGATTTTCCCTGCTTTCTTAAAATATATGACTTTTAGCTTTTCAAAGGCAACTTTCAAAGCTTTCTCCTCAGTCCACACGGCCCATTTATAAAAACTAAGCTGCTAAGCAAAACTGATCAGCAGAGCCACACGAATCTTCACAAACCTCAGCAGAAATCTCTGCAGATCTGAAAGTCCATCACTTTGAACGTTCTGCAAATGACACTGTTGGCAAATTTGCAAATGCTTTCAGCTCCAAATAAGAGTGTAGCACCCTAAGCTTGATGTAATACGTTACCTTTTTAATTCAGCAGATTGTTTCGGTAAAATTAGAGCAGAAAATGTGTCAAATAATGCAACGATTCCATATGGGCCTCATCATTAAACATGATACTGATGTCACAACTGTGAGCACATTAACATATGAACACCCACATCTACACATCAACTATTCAGCATCTATCAAAACGAGTGTGAGCTACTATACCAGCACAGACACCATTTAAATACAGTCTTAAAGACGCAGCAGCCAAAAATGTTTAATCCTATGGGGCTGAAAAAATAAAAAATGTAAAACTGAATTATGACAATTTCTGAAGCACGAAACTGGCTGGTGGAATCGAATTTGGCTGTAATTTTCGCAGTGGTCAGAACACAGAGCGTGTTATTATTAAGATTGTGCACTACACAGGAAGTTTTAATGATGTTGATGACACGGCCGTTCAGCCACGGACAAGACGCTGCAGAGGAGGTTTGGTTAATTGCAATCATTGCTGTAAGAGGATGATGGCTGTGACTTTTATTAAAGGAACGTCTGAATGAAGGCAGGAGGAAACAGGGAGTGTACGTGTACAGAGAAACACACACACACACACAGACATCTGAGCAGGTGTGTTTACTTGGGCATCTCTGTTCAGGGAATAATCAATAAAGACTCGCCCAGCAGCTCTTCCATTAGTCGAGAAATAATCGTTCCAAGCCGACAAGCGTCCCAGCTTCCCACTCTGTGTGTGCTGAAGCTCATGCCTCTGTGTGTGTGTGTGTTTGGAGAGTGGTTGTGTGAAGTGAATTTCTCATTATAGCCATCTGGACTCTTTCTACACAGACTCCGGCTTCTGCTGAGCAGTCTGTGAGACAACAGAGATCCCGAGGGTGACACACACAGCCCAGCCTGATCCGCCGTGGAAAAGGAGAACGCTGGGAAGTATTTCCTTCTGCAGGAGAGAGAAATGCAGAGAACAGGTGCCGGAGGAGAAGGAAGAGAGGATACGTACCTCGAGCTATCCTCAGCACCCTCATGATGCGTATTATGGTGGGGTTGATGGGAAGGGAGGCGTTGACCTCGATTTCCTCCAGAGTTATGCCCATTATAGACAACAACACGATAGCAAGATCCAACTGGTTCCACCTGCAGAAGAACACTTGTTATGAAACGCATCCTGTCAGAATGATGTGTTTTGTCTTTTTTTATAAGATTAGTACACATGAAAGTCATACGTGTGGCAAGCCTTATTTAATACAATATTTATTTATTTAATAAATAATGGCAGTAGCAATTTGAAGAGTTCCTGTAGCTCAGCTGGTGATCATGGGTTCGATTCCCAGGGAGTACATGTACTTTTTGGATAACAGTATCTGCCAAATGTATAAAATGTCAAATTAAAATTGACCATAAGAAAGTTTAAATTGTTAATGTTGAAAGTACTGTGTGTTTTCTGAAAATAAAAACAAACACCATTCTTGCATATTATAAGGCAACAGCCTTATAAGATGAGAAAAAAATATCCCATAATTCTTTGCGAGATACACTGAAATATAGATAGACATTCATTACACACCTAATATGAAAATTGCCCCAGGTGTCTGTTTTTTTCTTACCAATATCACTTATTGGCAAGAATACTCATTATATTACCTTTCTAGCACATAAATGACAACTTCTGAGGACTCTCAAAAACTTCTAAGGTACAACACAAAATGTGCAAAACAACATTTTAAGACCAAAGACGAGGGCTAAGCTGTCTCCTAAGGCTTTGAAAACTGATAATGAAATTTGCAACTTTATCGTGACCTTGAATGCTACTTCTTTTCCATCAGGTTTCTCAGCATGTTCATTGTCTAAATATGGCTTTAAAACTTTGTGTCTAACTTTAAATAACTCCCCCTGAGGGTCAAATATTATACTGTCATGGGTAAGGCAGAGCCCAGAGCCTGATTTAGGACACCTTAATTGTCTGTGGCCTGCAGCCATGAGAGGTGTTTCATTAGATATGTGGGGAAAATGAAGTCAAATTATTGCACAAAGCCATTTTCCCACAGATTCTGTCCACTAAGGGGCCCCAGCGATTTAAGCAGAGTTCAGTCTTCCACTGCCTGCAGACTTGGACCGTGTTGCAAACAAAAACTGATCAAAATAACAGGAAAACCATTTCCAATGTTGTAAATCAATAAACCTTTAAACTCTTACCTTCATCTCATGAACACCATGTTCTAAAAGATTAAACAGTGGATTTAAAGTGTGAGAGTGTGTGTGAGTGTATGAGAGTGTGTGAGTGTATGTGTTTGTAAGAATGTGTGTGAGAAAGTGTGTATAGTAGTGTGTGTGGGTGTGTAAGAATGTGTGTGAGTGTGTAAGAATGTATGTAAGAGTGCAAAAGTGTGTGTGTGTAAGAGTGTGTGGTTGTGTAAGAGTGTGTGAGTGTGTGTGTAAGAGTGTCTGATTGTGTGTGTGGGGGGGTGTACTTTTCAAATCTTATCAATTATTATTGTGTTAGAGTTCTCTCATTATTATGGTAATAGCTGCATAGCTGCTTTACATTTGGATTAGTGGATCTGGGAATACTTTGACATGATACGCTCCTTATTAGGCTATTGAAAAACAGGGTGATTACATGAGAACTTTTAACAGCCTATCAATTACAGAAAGGCAAGCTTACGCTAGACCTAATCCCCACAATGACTGATTATTCATGACTAATTAAACCAATAATTAATCATTCTGTGTATATAGACAGAACAGATGCTACATTTTGTCTTTACATAATGTGTCACACACATTACGCTAAATACCTGTAATATCAGGTATTTGGCACTTAGTTGTCACTAATTTAAGAAGAATGCATATCAGTTAGAGTTTTGTTTGTCACCAGTAAGAACCCAGGCTGTGTGGTTATGATTTAAGCATTAATATATATTGCTGGATACCTCAAGAGGCTGGATTTTTTACCAAACCACAAATGATATGAATCTGGTTGTTGTTTTCCACCACAGACGCCAGCTCATTCAGCCCTCAAAGTTCTTCTCACAGTCTGAGGCAAACCAAGGAATCTCAAAGCTGTGATATCACATTTAAGAGATGTGGCCTTAGGGCTACTAACAGACCATTGCATCACAAAGAACAATCTACAGGCATCGGTGAACATTCATTGAAATGACTTCATCGGTTTTTTAAACTGGGTCCAATTGAGAGGAGCAACTTTGAAGGCCCACGTCCCCTACCTGTCTTTGAAGAACCGGCGAAACCCAAAGGCAACGAGCTTGAAGACGGACTCCAGCACAAAAATAATGGTGAAAATGTAGTTACAGATCTTCAGAGCTTCATCCAGAACCTGAGAGAACGTAACAGTAAAAAAATACATATGTCATAAATATGAATAAATAAATTAGAAAAACTTGACCCAAAATACCTTAAAGAAAATGATTGCCTTAAGAAAAATGTTGTCTTAGCAATAACTCTTTGAGCTAATACACTCAAATCGAAAATAAATGAAAACTGAAAATAAATATTATCAATAAATCAATAAATATTAATGAAGCTAAACTAAAAACTGTCTAAAATAAGCACCTACAGACCAACAAATCAATACACAAACTGAGGATGATGAGAATTATTCACTCCCAATCAATCAGTGGAAAAGATGATGAGCTATAAGTAGGCAGATTAGCCCAGGGGACACACTAGTCATTAGCTGGCATTTTCAGGGTCTGACAGTGTTGGCGGACGCTGCCTGGGGTCCGCCTTTCCTCGCGCGCCACACAGTAATTAAGGCCAGGCTTAGCCTGACAACGCACCAGAAAATCAATTGATTCTGTTCACCCAATGAGTGTGTAAGTGGTCAAAGCCTAACAATCCCCTCCGCTTCCTCCAAGATTCAACGGGCCGCCAGTGCTCTAATTAAAACAGGCCGCTATTTATAGACACGTGTGAGGTCACGGACCTCCATTAGTGATGGGTGCGAGCCCTGGGAACCATCCCAACAGAGCTGTCTGATGGGGACAAAAAACAGCAGCTCTAAGTGTAGACGAAATGTCATCAAACGAAACGCCAAACAAAACCCAAACAAAACCACCTGCAATGCTTCAATGCACCTTCAATTCCTTCCCATCACTGCATGTGTCTTTCCCACAATACATTGAAGAGATCTCCTGGATTGAAACGTTAAATCCAAGATGGCGGGTGAGCCAAAGTGGTTACCAAATAATTGTATAGCTAAAACCTACACACAGAAATTGTATTTTATGCTGTTTGGGTATCACAGCATTAGCTAAGTAGCATGGTAATGCCAAACTCTTCCACACACAGTGACATTTTTGTGCCAGTCAAAGTTGCTGACTTTGTATTGTGTTTCAAGTTGTGTCTCGCTGCTTTTAGATGTATGGATGTAGGCAGCAGGAAACTTGATAGGTTTTGGAACAGATCTCTGATTTGCTAACTCATGTTATTGTTTTGAGACTCTATTGAATATTCATGAATTGTCTCGGTGGCCCCTGTTGTTATTATGCACAGAGAAAATGGTGAGAAAATATGAATAAATCTCAGTTTATGCATTGTGGTGTGGTTTATTTTGGTGAGGCATTGCTCTCGTAAAGAGATTACCCATGCAGCGGTACAAAATGTGTCGGTGCAGAACATTGAAAGTGCAAATAAGTATTATAATATAACCAAATTATATACTGGCTGCTCTGAAATAATCAAGATACAGCACAGCACATACATAAACATTCAGTTTGATCAGCAAATATTCCTCAGAGCTATAAAAGTTAGACAGATGTGATTTGATCAAATTGCATGCAGCTACACAAGCAGTGACTTCATTCTTCTAATGGAATATCACTCCAGAAAGTTCTACCTTGGGTTGCTGGTAATGTTCCATGGACATGGTGATGACGTTCAGTCCGATGACAATCGTGATGAAGAGGTCCAGATAGTGGCTGGTGCACATCTTGTGGATGAGAAGCCGTGTGGGTGAGTAATCGGAGTAATAGGGTTTACTCTGGGCTTCTGAGGAACCACGGGAACAGGAAGGAAGCATGAAATAACCATATTGAAACAAACACTGATTTATACACATTCATACCCACACCGAGGAAGAAAGGGAAAGAGGAACCAGTGGGAACAGAAGAAGCTGAGGTAGATTATAAATGTACCCTACACAGAGAATGAGAGAGATAAAGGAATAGTTCACTCAAAAATCAAAATTCCAAGGGCAGGATTTTGTATTTTCTAGGCAAACTGTTCCTTTAATCATCATTATGATCATGTGATCAGTCCTGAATAGCAGATCAAAAGCAGAGACTCCCAAACTGAGGCCACAGTGCCTGTGATCTGCTCTTTTACAGACAAATATCAACACAACAAATGCTCCCATTGCATTATGGGTATTGTTGTGAGCTCCCCGAGACGTGAACGAAACTCCTTTCAAAGGACTTCTAAATATGATGTGTACACATAGAAAATGTCAGTTCTGCTACCTGATCCACTTCTAATCTATACGTTCAGTTCACTGAGAGGGCTGGAGAGATGGCAGAGGAGCAGGGGGCGGGGCTTATCATTGTGACATCATTGTGAGAGGCAGCTGTGTTCCCCGTGGTCCTGTCAGCCCATTAGGCTGCCTGTTCCTGGCACCAACCATTGGAACAGGTGCTGCGTTCATCCTTTCTTTTTTTATTTATAATGGTGCCACATCAGCATTTTAATCACACGTCTGCTTCCCGCTGGACAGTGAACTGAAGTTTGACTCATCTGAAACGTTTCCAAATGATCTGCTTGTTAAAAGTGATGCGTGTAATTTTTTGGAGGGTAAAATACTTTTTCCAAGCTCAGACGATTACACAAAGAATACAATGGTAAAGTGGTTGTCAGTTCACTTCCCTGAAAAATTGAGCAGCTGGCTTTTAGGAGCCATCAAGCCAAACTGACTTAAGGCATGAATTTGGGGCGGGGCTATCTCATTGTCTGACCAATGATTGATGGTGATATGGACAGCTGTTTAAAAAAAATAGTAGTGCCCTGCTTTATGCCTGTCAGGCAGATTAGGATTTAGTTATTGGTTTAAGGTTAGTAGTTTGTTACCCAGTCAGGCACAAACCAGGGCACGTTTCAATAAAGGGCACAGAAAAATTACTCACTTCACCTTTAACATTAGCATGAGGGTGAACAGGCTGCAGTATTTCCACTGTGTGACATATGAAACATATATGTAACATGTAAAGGGTCACTCTGATGTGGGGTACAAAGATAAGATGCAAGCTACACCAGTTCTGCTGGTTCTTAACAAAGGAATCTTTCAAAGCATCTGGGTTTAATTTGGCTAATTGGAGCCATGCTCATTGCATTCTTAAAAATGCTGATTCAACATAACCTGTGGTTCATAATGTACAACTTATGAATCTTAGAGGTCCAACCTTGGCTAAACATTGCCCCTTTTGTTTTCAGTTATTTATTTATTTCATTTATTGTTATTTTTATGACTACAAGGATCTCACAAAATTCACGATGAGGTCAATCTGCTGCTTTTTAACCCATGTGTTCTGAATTCATTTATTTGGTCTGCAACAACAACAGTATCCAGCGGGTGGCACCCAAGAGTGCAGGCAGTGTTGACCAAACCTGCCCCATTTAGGAACACTGTAGGCCTGGTTTTACAGTAGAGGGGTCAACTTCCTTATGACACCCCCACTTATCTACCTCTCTCCTGCCCTCTGAAACGAGACACCCTCCCTCTGTACACTTTCATTTAAAAAACAAACCTTAAACGTTCATACACTAATACAAAGGTCGGCCAAAACAACTAGTATCAATTTTAAAACAAAATTTGAAAGCATATTGCAGTTCTGCATAAACAGAACTTTCCCGTTGAGCTATAATAAGTGTTTGTTTTAGAAATAAAATGAATAATCAGTGACAGAGGGAGAGCCGTCTCAATAACCGGATGTTTTGAGTATCTAGTGAGTACCGCACTGAGTTCAATACAAGAGACAAGTTTTTCATTGGCTTGCAGTCATGTGGCCAGTTCTACTCCAAACAAATGGAAGTTGGGGGAAAGTGAATGACTTGGCAACCCATTTACAGAAAATGGATTGAGTTTTTGTTTCCTGCTGGCAGTGTTGCCACTCTGATGTCATGCCATAGCAATGGTGCCAGTTAGCATCCACATCAGCCAAATCAGTTTTAACAGGATTTAAAGTGAGGGAAAATGGATGAAAACTATTTTTGACCAACACGAGGAGGATGAAATAGTGGTGGGGAATGTGGCTCTTGGACCTCTCCATCTTTGTCTCTATTTTTGTGGTACAAGCTAATGATACCATGACTATGATTTAATGAGACATTCTTTGCTTAGATGGCAATTTTAGCCCTTTTCACTTGAGAACGATGGCCAGATATTTGGGTGACGCAACTGAAGGTTTCAGGCTGAGGAACGGAGAGCAGAATATTGCATTTGGGTGAAGCCACACAACTTAGTTTGCCCACCAATCCTCTTGTTACAACTCAGTGCAGTACCCACCAGCTCCTCAAGGAGAGAACGGGAACAGATCTCTTAGTCTTTCTGTCTCATTGAGGCTTGAATTCATGCTGGTCTTGATGCTTAATTCTGGACTCGATTCTGGCTGATTTTGCTGCAGTTTAGGTGAGAAATAATTAAAACAGGAACTCTGGACCTCATTAAATCATTTACTGTATGTGTACAAGGGCAGCTTTCTGCTTACTTGAAAAAAAACAGAACTGATTTAATGCAAAATAATGTTTACAATGCAAAAAAAAATCTATCATAAAACATAACTACATTTTTGATTCATGATTTTTGGTGACATTGATGATTTGTGATTTTTTTTAATCATCATAATCATAAAACATACACAACTTTTAACCCATCTACCGCAGAGGTCCAAAGTCCTTTCAGAAAGTTATTAAAAACGAAACATAAAGAAGAGAGGAGATATGCGAGACAGAAGATGTCCATCTGAGAGATGAACCATATAGCAGCTAGAACTTCAGAAGCTAAGTCAGTTGGGAAATACAGACAAACTCTGGTCATTACTTGTCCTACAAACACCACTGAGGAGTTGAGGGAAAACTCATTTTTCAAACTGCATCTTATTTATTTATTTTAAGGTTGAAGGGTTATTGATGGTCAATGGTTCTGAAGGTTCTGAGACATGAGTAAGAACCTGGAGATGACTGCTCTAATGTTGATTACTTCTGGTCAGTCTGACAGAGCTCTCTAGAGCGGCGCTCCCCACGAGCGACAGGACTGAGCAATGTGTTCGACAACAATCTGTCCATTATGACTTTCATGAGTCATGTGGGGTGAAAGTCATGCGCACTGGGGAATTGTGGGAAGTGGGAGTACAAGACTTATTTAAGGAAGATCTAGGAAAACAATTGGGAAACATGGATGACAAAATGTCAGACAAAAATAGAAAGAACAAGCAGAGGTGATAAAAACAGCCATCCGAAAGGCAGGGTGGTAAAACTGCAAATTCATTTAGTCAATGCTGATTGGTTTTCAACTGAGGCTGGTTTTATACCTCTGAAGCACATGGCCAATGATTTGCTCTATAAAGTAATGAGTCAGTGTCTGCTGTGGATAATTATTGATTCACCTGATTCGTCTTTTGGAACGATATGCCAGCACACACTGAGTCAAAACCAACAGGAAGTGACATCATAAATGCCGCATAAATGTGAAGAAGACAGAAACAATAGATAAGAATTAAATATCAGGGAATAGAAACAAATGAGGTTGTCAGTAATGAGCGAGCATGGTAAAGAGAAAACACACACACACATCGCTGACAAACGTACAACACACACTACAGCGAGACATAAATCACACACATATACACATACACACACACACACAATATATCATGCTGGTAGACGTGGCAGACCAACCACACTTTCTTTCTGAGTCTGACTTGAGGCAGATGGCCGTCTGAAATGGAGGCTGTATGGCACAGGCTGGTGGCTGTGAAGCTGAGAGTGTGTGGATGGGCTACGGTGAAGATGTGAGTGATGTCACCCCGTATTACTCAGTATGAGAGGTTAGTTAAGGGCTCTAACATATTTCTTCCCACAAACAGCAAGATAATCCTGAGAAGGAAGGTGTTGTTTGTGAAACACTAAGATTACAAAGACTCGTTCTGGAACATGTGCCAGATTGTTCACCCAAAAAATGAAACTTGTCATTATTTTTCTCCCTTACAACGTTTCAAATCCCTAAAGTGTTTTCCTTTCAGTGAAACACAGAAAGTGCATTTTTAAAGAATCTTCACAAAGATGTTTTCCATGCACTAACAGTTCATTGCAACCACAATTCTGAAGCTACAGTTCACCTTCACAGTATGAACTACTTTTATAGAGTTTTATTGGGATTTTATTGGTTTTTAGTGCTTGACAAATTGTGGTTACTACAAACTGTCATTGTAACTGCTGAAGATAAAAAACAATTTGGACGTGCCAGTAAATAATGACAAAATCTTCATTGTTGATGCTTATGCATGCATTCCAAGGTGATGCATTTTAAATGTCACAGTCCATCTCTGTTTCCAATAGCAAAAGACATTATCCTTTTCTTTCTGATTTGAAAATCTCCTAATCCAAACATTGTTGGACCAAGATGATTAACTACATATTTGAACAATAAAAACCATCATAAAAAACTCTGCTGTTTTCCCACTGTTGTTAAACTGTGTCTACATCTCTGTCCTAATTTGAACTTTACTACAAAAAACTTGGAACTACATTGCGGCGCGTCTCATGTTTCATTTACCTAAGTTCTGGCGTGATGTAGTATTCTTATTCTTTAAAAAGTTGCTGTGGATAATATTGAAATAAATACTGTAACAAATACAGCGAATCATCAGTGATATTTCTACAACCAATAAATCTGCTAAATATGCGTTATTTTAAAAATGGTTATTTTAATTAGTTTAATCATATTAGCTATGCAGCTATTGGTTCTAGTTTAGCGGTTGCAGAAAATCGTTTTACCTCTTCCATGAGTTTGCTATTTTCTCCATGCAGCTCACATGGATTATTTAACCACCCAGACAGAGGTACATTCCTCAGACTGCTGGTATTTGTCAAGTCTGTTCTCCCACAACATGACAAACCAGCCAGCCGTATCGGTACAAAACTTCTATGAGGTTAGAAAAAGATCATATCTCACCAAGAGTCTACAACAACATTATCTCCAAAGACGTTTAACTCTATTCTCTATCGATTCTGTTAATAAACTCTCTCCCTACTGCATGAACCATGAAGACCATAAACAGATTAGGTGCACTTCCTGCCAAAAGGCATGAGTCTGCTAAAATGTAGGACAATGTGTGCATGCGTTCTAAATCAGAATTAAACTACAATTCAGATGTTTCTCGTACCCTTGACACGGGTAGCAAAACATTCCAGAGGAAGTTAACAAGCAGTTTTTATTACCCACATTTTAAGATGGTAACACGGATTCCATCCGTCCCAATAACCACCAAACGTGAGAATCAGATGTTGCTTTTAAAACGAATCGATACAGCTTCTGAACAGAATCTGCTCAGGGTGTTTCTAAGGAAAGGACATGCAAAACAGAATGGGAGCAAAAGTAATTCTTTCAGCTGAAAAGTTTACACCATCTGTTCGATTCAAGGGGCTGTTGCTTGCCCAAGTTACATAAAGAAGACTTTTAGTCATTTTCACTTGCTGTAGGAAGAAAGGAAATGGTGTTTGGAGATGCCAGGTTACATAAGCAAAGTGCTGGTATCTGCTGCCAAGACTGGAGATTACGTGATACTTGATAATTTCATTTTCTCCCTCTGTCACTCTGTCTTATTGCTCCCCAACAGTCAAGAGGCGACGTTATATGTTAGCTTAAAAAAAAACTACAAGTAGAAAAGTAACTGATAATGAAACTAAAGCTGTTGCCCTCGATTTTCCCTTCCTGTATTTATGACCACATACAATATGACCACAGTCAGATCTTGTCCAGGGCAGGTATCAGGTATGTTAGACTGTATTATATATATCTTAGGGTCTTGGTCATGTTTACAAGCATTGGCTGGCCATCCAATCACATCACATTCTAAAAGAGGTCCGAATGGAATAAAGAGGGAATTGCCAGAGCGAATGTAAAATTATGTTGATCATAAGCAGTCACTCGAAGGGCAGTGGGCTAAAATTTCAGACTGTCAAAAGCTCAGATTTATTGGCAGTAATGAAAAACTGCACAACCTGCCTGTGACAGAAGAAATCTTGCTGACTAAGTTTATGATTCCTGAAATTTGGCAAAATCAATCACTTTGCACTGGCCATAATCCTCATTAGTTCTACATGAGCACATAAAAACATAAATAATAAATAATGACCTCTTTCTTAGGCTGTTCTTTTAAGCTCTGGTATTATAGCAGAAAATTGTAATTTTAAATGTATTTTTAATTATATATATAGATACACTTTTCCTGCACAGAAAACGACACAGACTGTTGCTAAATTGAAACAAAAGTCATTCACAAATGGATCACAAAGATCCATTTGATTGTACTTTCTCGTAGCAGTGGACTGTCTGCTTGTGTTACATGTTTAAATCCATTTCACAAGAAAGACACGCATTATTATCACTGTAAGCTGCGGTATGTTACCTAATCAAAATAAAACGCTTCGTTTATTTAGCATGTCCTGCCAAACTGCAGGCAGATTTTGATGATACACCTTAGAGAATAACTGATACATGATGACTGGGGGAGGACACAGGTAGAGCACAGGCAGATGGTTCCAGCCCTACTGCGGTGTGATATGATTAACTAGCCCTTTGATCCGACACGTGAGCATACAGCAACGCTGGCAGCCCAACAGCAGAGCAGCCGAAGCTAATTGAGAAAGACAGGCCGGTGGGGGGCAACACCCCCACCTCTCCCAAACACAAACCCACAACAGCATTAGGAAATCTGCTGAGCCACACTGTAACTGGACGCTTGACTAATTAACAGATTGTCTTCTAAGTAGATGCAAAATGGAGAGTGTCAGTTCTTCATCTAGAGTGACATAACTCAATCACAATGGAAACAATGGGGTTGTACTGCATGGACTGTATAATGTGTCTATAGGGGGAATGCGTGTGACCTACACAATCATATGTCTGATGGTATATATGTAATTATACTACATATCAATTAAAGGTGCTCTCAGTCATTATTTTTTAACTTTGCACTGGTTTTTATTTGTCACAGGGGTCCCAGCCCCTTATACTGCCACCTATTGGCATTTTTACATGCAAGGTTTACCCAGTTTGACATGGTAGATGTTTGTTTACTTTTGTTTTGTTTGTGTTGGTCATTTAAACTTCTTATTGGTAAAATGACTAAGCGAACCTTTAATTTATATCTACATGGACAAATTCATAACCAAATTCATAATCCTATTCATAATTTATCACATCAGTTTTACTTTAATGGAGTCTCCACTTCATAAACAACTGACAATAAAACATAAAATCTGAGGGAGTTTTTAAAACAGGTATAAGAAAAAGAAGAAAAGAGAGGGAACAATAAAAAGAGAACAACTTATAAAAGAGGGTTTATAAGAACACGAGGAACAGAAAGAAGAGAAGGAAGGAAGAAAGAAAGAAAGGCAGGCAGGAAAAAGAGAGAAAAGAAAGAGAGAACGAAAATAAAGTTAATGAGGGAACTCTTGTTGACTGAGGCAGAATATGGACAGAAGGGGCAGTTTAGAGTCTCTCAGCTACACTGAGAACAACACAAGTAAACATCTTTCAAGCACAAAAACATTCAGCTTTTTACATGGTTATATAACAGCCGTGAAAATCACTTTGTGCTTTTGTTGCTGTTAGGTTTGAAAAACAACTGTCATGACTGTCTGTTTCTGCAAATCAGATACAACATTTGGAAGGGGAAAAAAAACACATGGCATCTTGGACAAATTTACTTCACTTCAGTCTATTCACACTCCTGATATATTTCAATATTTCTATTCACTTATTACTGCACTCATGGGGGACTCTAGGGCCAGTAGACATTCAGAGCCCTGGGCTCTGTAGACGTGTGTAGAGCCATTCTTTAAAGAAACACCGGCGTATAAAACACTTTTATATCAAATGTTGAAATGTTACATCTCCGAGGTGTAATTCATATAAAATAAATCATTAAATATCACTGGAACAAAAATAAAAAGGTCTCGCTAACCCAGGTGTCAGATTTAGACATGCCCACAGGTCAGAAATTTGTATTTTTAAGACTTCATTAGTTTGCTGTGTGTTTTTAAGTTTAATTCAGAGGTCAGTCGGCTGTTAAACTGTGCTTACGAGATAAATTGTTGTTAGGCTAGCCAAAGTTCACAAGGTTCATGGCATTGTCTTAAAGCGAATGGCCAGACTTTGCAAAAATTATGACTGTGAAATAATGGGAATGCATTGCACCTGCATGGACCAAAGTCAACACCATTGTCTAATTACTTCTGTGTTGTCTTTAGAATGGAACGCTGACCATAATTTAAATGAGCTTTCACATTGTGGCAGAATAAAGGACAACACGAGCCAGGCGTTATGAAAAATAGTCCAAAATGTGGCTTGCTAAACGACATCTGATTTATAGAGCAGAACTACAATAGCAAATGACTTTATTTGTCATAAAACTGACCAGGCATGATAAAGACAATGTGATTAAAAAATAAATCTGTTTTGTGCTAAAAACATTCAGGGCTTAATCCCCCAAAACCCACCCCACAGCACGGCCCATGCCTGTAACAGAGTTATTTATTGTGCTGTCGCTTCAAAATCACATGAAACAGCCAAATACAGCAAAGCGTTCTTGCGTCAAAATGGAGGAAGGGAACTATACGAACAATTCACTCACATCAGTCACAAATGAGTTTCAACAAAGTCATGCAGCCGCTGAACAACAGTAAGTGTGGAGTTGTGCGATGTCAGTAGATCTTTGAGAGAACAGTGTTATGGGGAAACATCACAAAACAAAGTGAATCACTTTGGCACAACAACAAACCAATGATAAACCCTGAAGCAGACAGAGCAATAAAAGCTAGAAACATTAACAGTGATAATATTCCCTTCCGTCAGCCACAGTGCGTCACGTTGGGGGCAACATTGAGAGATTAGACCCGCAGCACCACCAAAGATCTCACTGCAGGCAAGTCATCGAAACTAGAAACATAATGTATGTTTATCTTATATAGTTCTTATCTGCTCGCTCTATCTTTCTCTCTCTCTCTCCGTCCCCTGTGTGAGATTCAGGCTGGGCTGGCTGGAACTGGTGATGAGGTGCAGAAACCACAAATACAAGACTTCCACAGACAATTCTTGTGTGGTCAGATCAGATCTGATGAGGTGAGAACATGGTCCATCGATGGTGCCCCTATTAGCACCCCCCACCCCCACCCAAACTAAGACCACCACCATTACCACGGTGAACACATAGACATGCCAGGAACAATCTGTACCTTTTACTGTGTGTTCAGGACTGCACCAACTGACACCGGTCAGCATTATATCTAGAAGAATGAAACCATGTTATTCAGGTAGGACAAGCAAAGGAGTTGAATTATGGGAGGAAAGATTGGATCAACGCTGATGGGCGTTCCAATTATTCTGAGTCCAACATAAAACTATTGCTATGTGAGACATCATACAAACTCTTTATCTACTTATGCATCTGTTTAGCATCTATTTATCCCGGGCGTTTGGTTCTAGTTAAAGTTGTAGATTAGTTAAAATCTTCCTACACTGTGAAAATGCAACAATTAGTTTTTAGACTTTGACAGAAATATATGACAAGCACACAAAATCTTTTTAGTTAAAGAAATAGTTCACCCAAAGAAATTATTTTCACCTTTACTCCCTTTCATATCGTTTCAGCTTGTACGACTTTTTGGTGGAACACAAAAGGAATATTTTTGTTGGTCATTTTATGCAATTATTCCTGACTGAAGTTTTCAGGCTTCAGAAAGCATCATAAAAGTGGTTCAAATACTTGGAATATTATTTTTTTTATACATTTTATTTTATAAAGCCTGAAAGCCTTAGTCCCAGTTTAAGAAAGTCTCTACGAAAGAGCGACCAGGACAATTAATCAAAATTTTGCATTCCACACAATATGTCAAGGTTTGGAACAATATATGACTGATTTTTGGGTGCACTGCTCCTTTAATAATGACAACTCTGCCATTACCAAGTTCACCTCAAAGAAAGTCACAATTTTACTGCTAAGCAAACCCCCTAAATCTCACAATGACACTTTCTGGTATGGCTAAAGCTGTATTAATAAGGTATTTAGCCATCATGTGCGATGAGGGTTTAAAGTATTAATCAGACCACCCAGCTAACAGGGAACAATTACAGGCTAATGTTGGCTAACGTTCTCAAAATATTCTCTTAATGCAGAATAAAAAGTGTTTTTTTTGTTATTATAACCAAGCAAAAATGTTAATACCGTGTCTGAAAAATTAGGGTTTTGAATGCTTCTAAAACTGAAATAACATTTTTGTAATGTTTTGGTTACTTAAAGGAAACATTAGGCAAATGTTCTCACAATCTCATATTGTTAGCTGGGCAGGCAGAGCTAATACGCATTTTGCTTCCTTTTCCAGTTTGAGACACATCGAGACATTCACACCAATCAGATTTGTAGCAAAAGAAAAGATGAATGAAGCACTTTTCCTTTTCAGCTATAGCAGCGATGGAGTGATAGAGCTATAAAACAAATGTCACGCTAATCAGATAATGCGCAAATCAAATGCAGACATCAATGAGCAAAAATGATGATATAGGACATTTAAAGGGGGCTGTAGTTACAGTTTAACCTATTGAGTTTTGAATTGTGAGTCAGTCTAGGCAGGTAATGTTTCCTCTGGCGCGAGTTTCGCAGAATCCTTTGATCCTACTCTGTAGCTAGAGTATTAGATTGTGTAAAAGAGCAAAGATTATCTATTTACATCTGTATTTCTCAAGTTTAAAAAACATCCCCATTTTCGACTGCTGACAGATCAAACATGCTGGACCGATGTCCAAGCCAACGCTCAAACAACAGCTAGCATCCAACAGAGATTAAACCGGTTTAATGTTAACACGTTCTGCTGAGTTTAGCAGGCAGTGGAACCAAACGGGAGGGTCACTGGCATAACCACGCCGTGCATCCTGGGTAGCATCGGAGCAGGCAGCTGACGGATTTAACCAATTGGATTGACAAGATTAAGATTGTATTGTCTTACTTTTCAGACTGCACTGCCCTACATGCATGAGAGAGGGAGGATGCGCAGACCCCGGGGCGGGGACGTACCGCGCACCCTGCTCTCCCAAAAAGCTGATCACCATGCAAGCCATGGGACATGCTTTAGAGTTGTTCCCAGGCAAAAGAGGCAAGCCGGGAGGGGCAGGATCCGAACTAATCGCGGGCCTTTGCATCTCATTCCTCATACGCCAATAACGCTAATTAGCAGTAGCATCTAATTTAGCACGCGTTTCAAATCAAAGTGATCAAGCAGGACTCAGAAAGATGTGGAAAGGCTACCGACCAGCTAGCTCCTTCTCCTTACTCCTTCTTTTTTTCTCCATGCGTTTGAGGCGCTTCTCCTCGCGCCGCTTAGCCTCTTCCGCCTCCTGGTGTCGTCTGCACTTGTGAAAGTTCTCGACCACAACGCCGACGAACATGTTGAGCACGAAGAACGCCACGATCAGCAAGAAGGAGATGAAATAGAGGAGCATCCATGGGTTGTAATTCATGACGGGCTAAAACACATCACATTAATACAATCAGACCGGTCCAGACCACAGTGGAAATGCCTTATTTACCACAAACATATTATCAGCATAACATTGTGAGCAAAAAGTTGCACTATTTTTAATTTGGAAAAAATCCCTTGTTGGATTTAATGGCAGCCAGAGTGGATTTCAAATATCAGCGGGATTTGAAACTATTCCAACGTGCATCTTGTGTGTTTGTGGTAGAACAGCTATTCAGTCGTGGCCTCTGTCACACATTAGTTTGATTTTAGCTTTTCTTACCATTTATTTACTTTATTTATGACATTTATTATCATATATAGAGCATAAAATGTAGAAGAAAAATAAAATTCTCTGGTTTATCTTGTTTGTGAAGAAAGCTGGTGGACACTCACACGTCATGCTACGCACCAGCACCGAATACAGCATGTTACTGTAGTCTTATCAGCGTTAGCTAATATTCCTTATACAAAGCAACCTACAATACATTACTGGGTTAGCTCCACCATCTGGGTTAACCGCCATACGAGGATGATGGCGCAGAATTAGGAAATCAATAACACTTCAGTTCAAAGGTCTATCCTACTGGGAATTTCAAAGATGCCTTCCTCTACGCTAGATTAATATACAGCTTCCTGTGTGCAGCGGCACAGCATATATGGCAGGCATAGCAGAAAAGACGTCTGTTCCAATTCCAACACATGAATGCTTTAGCTTCAGGACAGAGGGCTGGGCTCCATTCAAACAGAGCAGAACAGAACTCCAGGAAGCCACTGCCAGGCAAGACGCACAGCTATTTCATTTTCAGGGAGAAATGTAAAATTCAAATTTTATTAAAACTTTAACAGAGACCAGAGACATATCTTGGTGAGAAGAGCATAAAAGAAGCTTCAAAGGAAAGACACGTTAAAGGGACAGTGAGGAGCTTTTGAAAGAACTTATGAATGAGAGGCCAGGACAGAATTGCTGACCAATGATTTTTTTGCTTGCTTTGATTGTGTTTGTCCAATCAGAGTTTGTGGTTTTCAGCAAGGGACAAAAGGTGGTTTTCTCAATTTCTTTGTGACCCACTTCAAATAAACATGCTTATTTTTGTATTACCAAACTCACAGCAGTGAATCCAATATATAACATCCACAACATTTCATAACAACACATTACATGCAGTTTGGATAATACCTGCTTATCAACACCAACAGCATCCAGCCCATCGTACATTATATCCACCCAGCCGTCTTTGGAAGCCAGAACAAAAAGGGACATCAAAGCCTGAAAGAGACAGATGATGATAAAAGATGTTAAAAGAAATCTTTTACTTCAGCGCTTCAATATGACTGTGTTGAAACTAGGAAGGGAACATAACAGATTCTCTTTGAATTGTAGGCATTAGCAGCGACTTGTAGACACATCTAAACCAGCTTCTTTAGCTGAGCCCAGACCAGGTTAAGCACTTACCTGCCCAAGGTTATCAAAGTTGTACTTGTGCCTGACCCATTTGTAGTTAGCCATCAGGCAATCAGACTTGTTGGTAATGTTGCGTGTATCTTCTCCATTACACACAAAAAACTTTCCTTTAAAGAGCTGCAGGAGACAATAAGATACAATTTTTATCAGCACACAGCCACATAGTCACCATTAAAAATAGTACTTGTACATGCAATAGATTCCCCCGTAAAATAACATGGACTTCATATAAGGACAAAATCAATGCTATACAAAGAACAAAGCACAGCCATTTTTTCCTGGAACAATGGAAGATAAATGACATCAGCATCTGCCCTACGGACATATGGAAATTATGGAAAACAGAACATTTTAATCATAGTCAAGTTATTCAGTTGGGGAGGAAATGTATGTTTCAAATTTACAGAAATTACAGGAAATCACGTATTCTTCCTATACATCAACTCTTTCACCTACAGTCTTTAAGACAATATAATGTACTGTGGATTAGGCACACAGACACAACTGTCATATACATTTTTATACAATTAACATACCTAAATTTTTACCTAACTAGTTGTGATCCACTATAACTATACGGTAGGGTGTATTTCTAGTGTTTGTACTCACCTGAACACCCAAGATGCCAAAAATAATGAAGAAGGCACAGCAGATGACCACAATGTTTCCGATAGGTTTGAGCGATGACATCAGCGTCTCCACCACAAGCTTCAGTCCTGGAGCTCTGCTGATCACTCTGAACAAACACACAGAGAGACATTAACCAACAGAACCAGTTAGAGAACAGACAGAGAGATGTTTAACCAACAGAACCAGTTAGAGAACAGACAGAGAGATGTTTAACCAACAGAACCAGT